>OX596276.1:30409883-30499883 GCA_951394225.1 Harpalus rufipes | reverse complement strand
ATACAAATGCATAACGAATATGACTAAAACAATAATTCTGCAGATAATATATGTAACACTGAGATTACATAAAATGAACAATATGTCTATATTTGTATATTTCCTTGAATAGCAGACTTGTTATATCCCTTAAACATTTCCAATGATTTATTTATTTACTTATTTATTATACTGTCATTTATAATTTATTAAATATTGTTGTTTCAGTTGCGTTTTTATTATTAATTATTTATTTTAATTATGTGACATGTCGCATTCAAATATTTAATGTTATTGTTATTTGAAACAAATGGTTAAACGTGATTGATTATGTATTATATATTTTTATTACTATACTATTATTATTATTAAAAAGAACAACTAGCGCACATAAAATTTGCACTTAAAATATTGTAGTTAAAATTTATTTATATTCCATTCGTATCATAACACAAAATAGCCATGAATGTTGATAAATTACTATGACACAGTAATCTAATTAAGACACAAAGATCATCGAAGATATCTTCGATGAATGTTATTAAATAACTAGTCTTCAATGAAAACTGAGACGTTTGTATTATCATTTTTTATGGATGCAATATTCGTAAGTCAGTTCACATATAATATTTAGTCAGATTTTTATTTTCAAATACTTTATATTAGAGTGAAATAAAGATATAATAAATATATTCAGAATATAAAAGTACGATTTTTTTTATTTAGGCCAAAGGATTATACCGTGAGTATTTTTTAACATGAAACATGGGATTTGTCATATCCATGGTTACGATTTGATTGACAGCAATGTATTTGTCTGTCTCATTTAAAATGCAACATAGAGGACAATTTTGACATTTGTTTACTCTGTCAGTGTCAAAAAACCAATTTGAAATAAAATGGTTTATACTGTGGAAGAGAAGGTGCAGATTTATTACGTGGTATTATTCGAATTTTAATCCAAGTTTCCTGACAGGCCTACACCAAGTGCAGCAACAATTTTAAGAATAGTGAATACCTTTAGAGGAAATGGTTGCGTCTAGCCTGCACATAACAGTAGGAATAGATCCTGTAATATATATTAACTGCGCAGAAAAAACATGAAATTCTGACTTATATACAAATACAAAATAAGAAGAGATTAACATTAAGAGAGATTGGGTATAAGCTACTGCTGTAAGCAAAGCTACTGTACACAGACTATTTAAAAAGGAGCATTACAGATCATACCATTTCCAAAATCACCAGGAGTTAATTATTGACGACACGAGACGAAGAATAAATTTTTATGAAAGATTGTTTGAAAACGTTAATAACAATTCAGATTTGCTGCAAAATATATTATTTACGAACGAAGCAACTTTTTATTTACATGGCGAGGTAAATTCACAAAATTGTCGGTATTGGCCCAGAGAAAATCTACATTTGTATCGTAGTACGAGGACTCCCGAGAAAGTTAACGTTTGGTCTGGCATAATAGGAAGCCACATTATTGGGCCATTTTTTATTAACGGGAATATTACTGCTCAATATTTAAATTTAATACTTCTGTCAAATTCATCCCCTATGTTTCATTTTAAATGAGACAGGCAAATACATTGCTGTTAATCAAATGTCAAGTCGTAACCATGGATATGACAAATCTCATGTTTCATGTTAAAAAATACTCACGGTATTAACTTTCAATATACAGATGTCCGGATTTTGATGGTCACTGTGGGTTCTCGGAAACTGTAAGATATACGACCGGTTAAATAAGACATCTGGCATGCTTTTGGGTCGGGGGGACATCTTAGATTTCGAAATCAGTTTTACATCATTTTCTAGAAGGCTATGAAAATATTTGGCTTTGGCAAAGCAACAACACATCTAGAATGGCCCGCGAAAGGCGCAACACATGTCCCATTTAACCGAAGTAATATAGTTTCTAAGATCCCGGTGGTGACTTTCGAAATTTGGACACCCAGTATATACATAAGCGGGTCAAGCTAAAATGATTCAGAATAAGAAAATTAGGTAGGCCGTGGAAAACAAAATTTACATTATTATTTTCTCTGTCATTTGAAATTAAGTTGCGAAAGTTAAAACTTAAATCAGTTTTTAAAAATATTCTTGTAAGTGAAAATATAGAATTAATCAAGAAGCATTTTCATGAATTTTTAACGAAAAAATCTGATGTGGCCAACACAATACCTTTCGTTTAATTTAATTTTTATTCATGTAAATACTTAAAATTAAATTTATATACCGGGTTTGATCCCGACCTACGCCAAATATTTCGAATTTTAAATGGCATAAAAATTAGCCCTGTACTGCACTCTCCACGCCAGAAATACATGCTTGTGAGGTGAGACCTGGTAAACGCCCTCACGGTACAAATATATCATCATCGTTACCAAAATTTGTGTATAAAGCCGATTGGCAGACCCAGCAGTGGGTAATATGCCGTGAAGATATGTTTATTTTATTTATTTATATACTTATCTATATTCATTGCTCGCGTGTAGAGTGCACTACAGAGGTCAATTTTATGACATTTAAAATTCTAAACTATTTGGCGTCAGTCGAAATCGAACCCGGTTCCCCAGATTCGCGTGAAGTGACGCCTGGTAAATGCCCGCACAGTACAAATATGTCATCATTATTACCAACATCTGTATGCAAAGCAGACAGGCTCACCCAGCAATAGATAATATGCCGTGATGATATATTATAAATTTTTATTATCTTACAGATTCCTACATATTTACTTATGCTGGAAACTGTATTAAGTTCCTTTCCATATAATTATTGTTTCATTTACTATTTTCTTTTTAAAACGTTACTATTATTATTTGAAATGATTAGTTTGTTGACAGTGACATATATCTGTCAGTTACATACATTTGAGAGTTGAACTGTGTAACCATGGAGATGTGTTGTGCTTAAAGCGAAGGCTCCGTGATTGAAATTATAAATAATTTTAGAAATTTATCCATAAAACATAAACAAAAAGTATTAACGCAAACCTTTAGAAAAATTTTAAAACTTTAATTTTTATAATAACAAATCTCTAAAAAATAACATTTAAAGGTATTTTTCGAAGAAAAACTATTTTGAGCTTCCAGTAAAGTGCTATTTCCGGTTATCTGATTTACTTCAAAATTTAATGGCATCTTTCCATATAAGAGTAAGGTAGAAATACAAGGTTTCAAAATTTTCTGAACGATAGTATTTGAGTTAGCGCGTAAAGAGGATCCACACATACACACACACACACACACACACACACACACACACACACATACATGCAGACATCATCGTGAAAATGTTAAAATTGTATTTTAGGGACATTAAAACGTGGTCATTTACCAAAATCTCGATATGCAATTTTTAGCACGATTCCTATACCTCCCTTACCAAGGGTAGCGGGAGGTAAAAAATATAAAACTAATAGAACATCTTTCATACTCACTTGATTTTGCAATGTATGACTTTTGAGATTGATGCTGTAATAGTTTAATTAATGGTTTAAGCATTTCAAAAGAATATGAATAATGTATATTATGGCCGGTTTTATAAACGACAGATAAATATACCTACTTCTAAAGTAAACAAAATTTATTCCTTTAAATGATAATTGAACTTTTGCCACAAAATGAATAAAATTAATTCGAATTTGTTAATCTTCATAAGGCCGGGTGAATTTTTCGCTAAATCGACTACATGAGGCAATTTTCTGTTTGGCAATCCTAGAAGCATAATATTACAAAACCTGTAATTGAAAAGTTATTTAAAAGAAACTGTCACTGAGATACAAAAATACCACATCTGACCTTAGGAATGTTATTTAAATTTAATACGGAAATAAATTTACTCTATCCTTTATGAAACACATGGTAATTTTCAATAATTCTAGCGTGCCCCTCGTATCTACTATATATTTATGAATTTTTTTTATTTTATTTTACTAACGAAGTCGAAAATAGACTAATTTTCCCTACTATGTATTTCATTAATTTACGAGTTAGAATATCAATAAATACCTACATACGAATGAATCTTCGTGTTATAATTCGTACGTTATTAAATTTGAGTGTATAATTAAAGAAAGTTATTATCTCAAAAGACCAAAATAACAAGGCGTGAATCAATTTAATATATAATATTTTTATGAGCTCATGAATTCGCTGAAATTTTAATTTAAAATGAGGTTAATTTTATTTAACTAACCGAATTTTTTTTAGTATAAATACATAAAATTGTTTTTAATAATCATTCTGTTGAAAACGTTCGAAGTGTGCACATCAGTATGAAAATTTACCAAGTAAGCAAATATTTAGAAATATACATAATAATACACAAATTTATATTATCGTGGCTTATTACTCATTTTTAGTAAGTTAATTTGCTTTTATATACGGCACCTGTCACAACACGGCCACTGTAGTTGTGGAATATTATTACTAAAGTGCTTAAATAATTAATTTACATATGTTTGATATGCTTAAATTATCACTGTTCTGTTGTGAATACATACTTTTTATATAAATATATAATTAGAATTTTATTTTCTGTGATTGTATATTTTATATGTATTTTATACTTGAATTATGGAACAATTTTGTTTTATAAATTAATTTAAAGAATTTACTTAGTCACTATTCAAAGAATTAAGTATTCCAATTATTTCATTATAAAAAAGGACATCTTTATACACTCAGTAAAGCGTTACGCGTATAATTAAGGGGTACAAATAACACAAAAACCATAGAAACAAAATATATACTAAAGTTTTTATGACAAATTTTTGCTGAACGGATATACTTTATTTAAAGGAATATAGGTCAGTAGTACTACATTTTAAAAATTTATTTGTTTAAAATCTGACTATGGCAGCTTAGTAAGTAATGTTAATATGTCGTATTTGAATAATAATTTAAATACTTTATACCATATATCTATACATACAAGTGCCCATCTTATTTGTTCCCGCCTGATAATTTGAAATAGGCAAAACATAATACATTTCATAAACCACTTGGTAAATATTAGTACTTATTCGAATAATCACGGTAGCAAAACAAAATTTTGAAAACGAAGTCACTTATGAAATGTAAAATGGATTGCCTATTCGCGAATTTTCAGGCGGGAACAAATAAAATGGATACCTGTATATATAATGAGTTCGGCATTTTTCTCAGGTCAATTTATATATCATGAGTAATCAGCATTTCCCAGTAAATATATCTTCATTATTATAATAGTTTTTTTTATTATTACAGATTCTATTATTTACGCTGTCAACAGTATCATGTATCCATTGTTCACATGAACCTAGCCAAAATGAAGACAGTAATGCAGCTTACCATATCGAATTCGAAGACAAAAGTCCAAATGGAGGCTATGGATACAAAGTGCAAGTTTCTGGGAAGTCTAAATATCAAGAAACATGGAAAAAAGATAAGCAAAATATCCAAACTGAAGCTCCTACGGTAACAGAATCAAATCATTTACGAAATAACTACGCTGCTTCTGCTGTAACTGAAAGTGTTATCAAAACCAATGACAATATTTTTGCAAACAACTATTTAACTCAAAGTCAGCACTTAAATAGTCCTGCAGTTGGTACGACCGAAAGTAGTGTTCAATACACTCACCCACAGAATAATAATACTCCGTCTTCAAGTTATCGCTCTAAACAAACCAATAAGAATTCATATTCTTCATTAAATAGTTTTGGTTCAACTCAACAACAGATAAATTCTATTCCATCTTCAAGTTATCAATCTGAACAAATCAGTAAGAACCCATACTCTTCATTAAATAGTGTTGGCTTATTTCATCAAATAAATGATATTCCATCTTCAAGTTATCAAAATGAACAAAACACTGAGAACCCATACTCTTCATTGAATAGTTTTGGTTCAACTCAACAACAAATAAAAGATATTTCATCTCCAAGTTATCAAAGTGAAAAAATCACTGAGAACCCATACTCTTCATTAAATAGTTTTGGTACAACTCAAGAACAGATAAATGACTTTCCATCATCAAATTATCAAAGTGATCAAATCACTAAAAATCAATACTCTACTTTAAATAGTTTTGGTACAACAGAACAACAATTAAGTGATATTCCATCTTCAAGTTATCAAACTGAACAAAGCAGTAAGAACCCATACTCTTCATTAAACAGTTTTAGTTCTTACAGTCAACAACATTACAAACCAGAGTTATCACCACAAAATAAATTCTCACCTCAGATTCATGAATCTAACGGACAAGGCTGGCAGATTTCATCAAAATCAAGATTTATTCCTTCTGCAACACTCCCTAGCAAATCTTCCTTACAAATTATGGATTATAACCATTTTGGATCTAATAATGGGCCACAAGTATTTGTTGAATCTACTTCAGGTAAATTAAATCAAAACCAATTCACAAATCAACATGAATTGAAACCTCAAAATAACCTACTAACCGAAACTGATTTATCAAGCAAGTATTTGCAGAATTCAAATATTTTACACCAAAATTTATTTCAAATTCCACCGACTTTTAGAAATGTAAATATTCCAACTATTCCGGTTGAATATTATCAGCCCAGTAGTCAATCAAAAGAAACAAACAGTTTTAAAACATTTGCACAGGCAAGTCAGTATCCTTCTCATGTGCCTGCCATTTCTTTACCTCATTCTATTGAAAGTCAGTTATCCCAATTAACCATAAATGGCAATGACAACTCTGTAAAGTACCCAGTACAGTACATAGACCCATTAAGCCAATATATTTCCAATGATGCTGCTTCACATGGTGTTACTCAGAAACCTAATGAATCTAAAGTTCAATATTATGCTCCATTACCAACAACTCACAATGTAGTTCATAAAACAATAGCTCCAACAATTCAATATGCACCTCAGTATCAGTCAGAATCTGTGTCGTCATATTCAGTTCCTAATGAAAAACCAGTTTCTAATATAGAAAATACTGTGTACAACCCATATATACCAGTAACTCAATATTCTCAAATTCCACAAGTTTCTTTAACAAATTCAGATTATTCTCAAGGTAATGTTCAGTCACAAAATATTGGATATAAACAGTCAAGTAACTATCCTAATGAAATATCTCCCTTACCTACTAGTGAGCTGGATAGTCAGAGTATTAAATATGACCAAAATTCTCCTTCGTTGCAAGGAAGTCCTTCGATTCATATACCTGCAGACTATAACCAACTTCTACAACAATATCCTATTCAATTATCTTCCCTAGCTATTACTGAATCACAGAATGCTTATCAACAGTCCTCCCCTTTATTACAACTAAAAGATTCCCCTGAATTGTCTGCTGATTACAATCAATTTCTTCAAGTCTCTAACCAATACGCAACTAAACCCGCAGTGGAATCTCCAGCAAAGAATATACAATTTCAAAGTTTATACACTGCACAACAACCGATTGCAAGTAAAAATGTCAAGTATCAATACAATCAAGAATTACCGTCCAGCATTAGCCAAAATATTGCAGTAAATCCTTCTCATTCTCAATATATTTCTTCGAATTCTGACAATCCTAGTGAACTTGCAAATGACTACAGCACTCTTGGATACGGTCAGCAAGCATTTTCGGGAGGATCAGCTGCTAATGCAATTCCTATAAGTCCGTATGGTGTATATGGAAAAGATAACAGTCAGATGCTTTATGTCTCAGGAATGGTTTACGGTCAGGGTTATCAAGGAGTCAATAGTCAAAGTGTACAAAATTTGAATGAATATGGTACTACTGGAAATTTAGGAGGACTACAAATTTTAAACCCGTATAAAATTTCGAGAAGATCAACCGACAAGCATCAAAATGGCAAAAATGTGAATGCTAAAAAACAAAAATAATAATATCAACTGAATGTAATCACATAATTGTCGTTTTATTTATTCCTTTGTTATTGTATTTATATTTGTTGAATATTATAGAATAAAGTGTATTTATACATTAATTTTAACTATTTTTAATTAGTCCAAAGCATTTTAAGTTTTCCTTTCCCTCCATGTCTTTTTTCTTGTCATTGTTTTTTTTTTAATTTGCTAGATTCATTGTTTTCATATTTTTTCGGTGCATTATCTTTACAACGTGCTTTCGGAACGGCCTTGTGGTCTCTTTCTTGATATTCGGGTTTCGTATGTCTTTTTTGTGCATTCTAGATTGCCAAACAATTTTATCTCTGATATTCAGCTATACCCTCTATACAACGCTCATTTTATTATTGTTTCAATTTTTAATTCATAAATCATTATTCTACTACACTTACAAAGTTTATTCCAACATACAATCAAATCAGTACGGAACTATAAGACGCATGTGCAGTATTAAAATGTTCCCATTTCAATACTGCGCATGCATCGGACAGTCCCCTACTTATTTGATTATATATTGGAACAAACCTATAAACGGGGGTGGGGTTTTCAGAGGGCTGCCCGCCCCCAGGCGGCACTTTTTGCCGTAGGCGTTTAACATGAGATATTTTCTCCTTGCGTAATAGTGGCTTATTAATTTTAGACAATAATGATTCAATTAATATTGTAGAGAATAAAAATCTGCATCTAATTCTAGAGTTTATTGTGAACTGTACATAGCGCCAAATTTACGTATAGTTGGGTTCACGAAAGATGACCATTCAAGGTCATTTATGAGCTGTCTGATATATTACTTGCAGATAACTTCACTGCATTTCGTCCTCATAGACGGGATTCAATATTTATGGACACATTTTAATTGAAAAAAATAAGTGTAATTTATTGAAAAATTATGTTTCTTTTTAAATAATGCCTTTTTCAAAGATTCATGTTATTTAACTATGTTTCTACGAATCACAAACATATAGACTTGACATAAACCATGAAATGATAATTTGATTTAAATATCAATGACACTAGGTAAACGTTAGCATAGAGGGCTGTAGATAATTGGATATCTGTAACTCTACGACATATGTCATTATTATTTGTAGTGTGTTAGAAAGTAATGCCACCATTTACTTATATGTCATACAACATAAATTACATAGACATACTTCAAATATTTTATTCTCTTTCTAACATATTTTGCTAAGCTAATGCTGTGTAAGTATTTATATAATATTTTAATCTCTATGCAATTTACAAATTGAAGCAAGACTAAAATACAATACACGCGTTATTATTGGAATACTATAATCCAGATTTAATAGTTCATAATTAGGCAACATTTTAAACGTCATATTTCAGATATAGTCCCTAGCAGTTAGTACATGAGAAAAGAAACTACCTGACTCATGGAACCTTTACCGACATTAATATAAAACTGTAAAGCGGCAATCAGCTTATTCTGTAAGGCGTATCATATATTGTTTCCTACAAGTATACCAGCTGAGGGTTAAATAACGTAAAGAATAATGTTTATTTTCAAATTTGTGTATATTTATTACTAATAACGAGGGAAAAAAATATAGACGTAAACATTTTACATTATGCAATGACCCATTTGACGTTTTTAACCTTGTCTGTCAAGGTTGAGTGAACCTCAACTTGCTTCCTTTGACTTCATCTTTTATCAGTGAACATGGGCGTATGTATCATAGTTACATTTAATTATTGATAGCAACGTATTAATGCATTTTTTTTTTTAAATTGAATATACAGAGTTGTCAACAATATATATTTTTTAGCTTTATTCCTAGTTGCTTTCTTTTCACTTTTATGTGGGTGGTCCAATTTAGTCTTCAAGGTATCGAACTTTGTCCTCTTGCGGTAGTGGTTGATTATTCATAACAACGTGTGGGCATGAATGTCGTCGTGTTGTGAATGTTACATGAATTGATTTTTCTTCATTAGCTTTTATTTTCCACTTTTTTTAACCATAGTTCAATTTCTTGTAGATGTTCTTGAAGTTTGCTTGTCGCCATTTCTGGATCTTCGTTTGTAGACAATACCGCTGTATCATCTGCAAATGTAGCTACTGTCGTTTGGGGGATTATAGGAAAGTCTGCTGTGTATATGGTGTATAAGATAGGGCCTAGTACGCTCCCTTGGGGAACGCCTGAATGGATTGGATGTAAATTGGAGTGTTCACTTTGTAGTTTAATTTGGAAGGATCTTTCAGCTAGGTCTATGAATTCGTATATGTTATGTGGTAAGGTTTTCTTGATTTTACAAAGTAGGCCTGCGTGCCTGTTTTATGTCAAGAAAGGCTGCTGAACAGTAATCTTTCCCTTCTAATGCTCTGCTAATTTCATTGGTGATCCGATGAACTTGTTTGTGGTTGCATGTTTCTGTCTAAAACCGTATTGATGGTCTGGTATAACTTCTTTCTCTACTAAGATTTGCTTCAACCTTTTAAGGAATATTCTTTCGAATTTTTTTGACAATATTGGTAGAAGATTCATAGGTCTATATGAGCTAGCTTCCTCTTCCGGTTTTCCAGGATTGGGTATCATAATTATTTGAGCCACCTTCCACTGGGGTGGGTAGTAACTAAGTCTCAGGATAGCATTGAAAATGAATGTTATCAATTTTGTCGTTTTTTCCGGTATTTCTTTTAGTATTCTCCCAGTTATAAGGTCGTACCCGGGGTTTTTTTTGGGGTTGGTATGTTTTATTTCGTGACTTCACCTACACTGATATTTTTGTTTTGTGGACATAGCTGGTTTGGTGTCTCAAGATAGGAGAGGATTTCGGCTTCTTCTTCTTCATTATTTCTTATCGGAAAGTGTTGAAAAGTTTCAGTTAGATGTTCAACAAATTTTGTACACTTTTCTTTTTCTGTTCTGGCCCAAGTTCCATCCACTTTTTCTTATAGGGGGCATTTTTTTACAGGTTTTTTTTTTAAATATTTAGTTGCCTTCCATAGGGAATAGTCTGTTGTTTGTGTGGGTGTGAGGCTTCTCAGATATTCTCCTTTTCTATTGTTTTTCCAGTCGTTTAACATTGTTTTAAGATTACGCTCGGCTCTATTCAGGCGAGTTTTACCTAATGGATTTCTGTTGTTTTGCCATAATCTGCGCAAACGCCTTTTTTTGGATTATAGCTTGTTTTATTTCTTTAGGATATTTAAAGCCTTTACCGGTGTCTGGTATGGTGGGTGTTGATTTCCATGCTGCATTTTGGATGATTTGTATAAGGTGTTCCATATCTTGGTCAATATTTTCCTTGGTTTTTAAGGGGATCTTTAAATTGGTTTCTTGTTCCAATATACCTCTAAAGCTCTCCCAGTCGGCATATTTGTTGGTTAGTGTGTGTGGTTTTGGTATTTTTATTATTTGTGTGCTGAGGATTAGGATGATGGGAGTGTGATCTGAAGTTAGATCGAAGTTTGCTTCTGTTTGTATGTAGTTGTGAAAGATGTTTTTGGTTATACAGAAGTCCAGTAGGTCTGGGGTCTTGTTAATATCGGTAGGCCAGTATGTAGGCTGGCCTGCTGATTCATATTGTAGTCGTTTGCTTTGTACAGCTTTAAGAAGTTCGCGTCCCCGTGTTGTGATTAGTCTTGATTAGGACACTGTGTGCTTCGCATTGAAGTCACCTCCTGCTATGAATTTATTTCCTAGAGTATCGAAGAAAGCCTCGAAAAGTTCTTTTTTACCTTCCGTCACCTCTAGGTAAGGAAGGTATTGTCTTTGGTCAAAAAATTTGGTGGTGAGTTTTCATTGAATAAGCACGTTTTAGGATCTTTACAATACGATTTTACTATTTTTACGATGATGTCTGTATATGTGTGTGTGTGTGTTCGTGTGTGCGTGTGTGTATGTGTGTGTGTGTGTGTGTGTGTGTGTGTGTGTGTGTGTGTGTGTGACCGCGGTTTCATGCACGATATCTCCAATACTAGAATTCCAAAATTATAATTCTTGCGTATTCCTCTTCCTTACAACCATATGCAGACTTGATTAGATTTTGGTTATAATTGGTCAACCGGAAGTATCCTCATTTGAAGATTTTAACAGTTTTTCTTGAAAAACTCAGTTAAATTTTATTATAACTTAAAGAATATATCATTCTCTATACGATTTGATTGCATTTTATATTTCATATTCAACAGATATAGAGTTAAAGAATTATAAAGATTATAATAATTATAAAATATCATAAATCAGCCAGCTGTGCTAACTTAACCATGGAAACTGCTAATATATTCAGGTAATTCAAATTGACAGATGTCAATATCAATAAAAAGTAAATGAAGAAAGAATAAGGGAAATAATTCTAGTGTTGGGCGTTTCTAGAAAGATATAAGAGAGACAATTACATTGGTTTGAACATGTCATGAGGAGAGATGAGTATATTGGAAGAATGAATAGCTTATAACAGAAGGTGAAAGAAACATAGGAAGACCAAATATAATATGAAAGGAGAGATAAGGAACTGAATGAGGACGACATACAAAACAAAAATTAGTGGAAGAAGAAAATAAAAAATAGCGACCCCCTAACAAATGGGAAAAACTACAGAAGAAGAAGATGTTAGTGTCAAGTGCAATTCGCATAGTTTGTTTATGAAATAATTTAACTGGAAATATAGGATCTTTTGCAAGAAAATTTATGTGTGGGGCGCGTGCAGTGACGTGACTTTGCTGACTTTGGCAAGAAAATATGTGGACCCGTGTCAAAATGACATTAATAATTACGTCCATAACTGACAAATGTAATAATTTTTCATTCAAAATTTCATGATTTTCTTATTTCATGTGGTTTATTTATTATCAGGGGTGTGGAATTCAGTTGCCGAGAAAAGGAATCATAAAATACCAAAAAAAGAAATTTTGAATGAAAAATTTTGACGTGAGGATGACCAGCAAAATAGAAATGAATGGAAGAAAAAATAAAAAATAGCGACCCCTAACGAATGGGAAAAGCTAAAGAAGAAGAAAATGTCAGTGTCAATTGCCATTTGCATGAAATAATATTACTAGAAATTTATAATCTTTTGCAAGAAAATTTATGTATGGAATTTGTACATAATACACAGGATTGACGGTAGGTATTGTGCTGGCCACATCATATTTTTTATAGTTGGTGTAGGGGGACAGTACACGGCCGATAGTGTCAATGGCCCTGTCCAACTTTCTACTATTAATGATGTCGCTTGTAAATGGTTCACTGTAACTAATTGTAGTGCGTAATGTTTTATATTGTTCTTAATGATGATTGCGGTGCCACCATGAGCCTCGCCGCTTGGGTGTTTTGAGTCATATACTGTATACTGTGGTATTTTGAAGTAAGATCTGTCTGTAAAGTGCGTTTCGGAGATTAGCATTATATCTATTTCATTTTCTATTATAAAGAGTTTCATTTCTTGGCTACGTTGAGCCAAGCCATTAGCGTTCAATACTGATATTTTAAGGAAATGAGACATTATGTCATTTTAGATACGAGTATTGTGAGGAGGTTTAGTATGGTATCCATTCTCCTCATTAGGTCCATCATCATCGTTTCTAGTTTGTGTCTTGTGTTATGTTGATTGGGGTACTATTCAGTTCTATAACGCTCTACCTTATGATATTAAAATTATGTCTGATTTGAAAGCTTTTAAAATGAAATTGAAAAATTTTCTTTTATGTAAATGTTTCTACAAAATTGAAGAGTTTGTATCTATGTGAAATGTATATTTTTATGGTTTTTTCCTTTTTTGTGACTATGTCTTTGTACTTTGTACTTTAACAGTCAAATAAATCTTTATTTATTTATTTAGATATGTCATCCATATCTGTATTTGCTATTCCGCCAAGGCCAGAGGCCTAGCGCTGGTTTGTTTTACTTTCTTTTATAGATTTTTTAATATTTCTTTGTGTTTTATTATTAAACGCTTGCTATTTAAGCAGTTATACAACTGAATTGTTAAATAGTTATATTAATTAATTTGTTATTCGATTATAACACAAATACACAATAAAAATTATTGCACTTGACACTGACATTTGTCAAAGCTTATATAACAAATAAGGTAATTAATAATAAGAAACATGAATTTATACAGTTTAATGAAAATGACAATACCCTTTCGATATAAATAGAATTTCTGAAATTGCCACATGGCAGTTTGATGGCTTTAATAACTCCTTATGTTCAGTTTAAAAAAAAAAACGCGATAATACATTTCTGTCAATTATTTGAAATGTAACAATGGTAAAGACATATGTCCAAGTTTACTGATAAAAAAAAAACTCCCGTTATACAGATGATTACACGTGAATGAACTAGGAAATATTTCCTTTATTAAAGGAGATAATGATTTGATTGAGGCATACTTAGGAACCGGAAAAGATAACCACAGGCGCCAACTACAGGGGGGCTACAGTCCCGAGCCAATTCTCTAGGGGAGGAGTTTAGCCCTCTCGAGAATCGGGGTCAGTTTTGTAGTTAATAATTAAATTAAATAATTTGTAAAAAAAAGTTACGTAAAATAAATTGCCAGCATATGGTATGGTTAAAATAGGGCTATTGCAAAAAAAATATGCCTTATAAATATTAAATTTAAAAAGATAATCTTTAAATAGCGTCAAAACTGAAAATTATTTCAAAATATTTATTAGATATTTTAGAACTAATTTTTGAAATTTGGATATTTTGAAAAAAGTTACGTGATCTGAAACAGTATGTGACGTCAAAGTCCATAGAGCTTAACATATGACAAACCATCGCCTACTTTTATTTATATAAAAACATAGGTGATGGACAAACTGTTTTCCTATTGGCTGTGAATGACGTAAAGTATGTACTAGGACGTCACAGGAGTGGGGAATTGTTTTTCATTTCTATTTTTGTCGCCAATATTTTTATTTAATTATTTAAGAAAATAACAAACCATTAAAAATATTACTAAGACATTTGTCATAAACTTTCATATAAAATACTTCTCGAAAATGTGAAACAGGGGCCCGATTCTAATTCAACTTTATCGACGTGAAATAATTTTAATCGTTGAAAAGCTACACGCAGCCATCTATGAGTTGAGTCAGGTACTAAAACTAACTTACCAACATGGAATCGTTTTGCGTCGAATTCTTTTCGACGCCAAATTTCACGTCGAATTCTTTTCGACGCCAAATTTCACGTCGAATAGTTTGACATTTCACATTTCAAGTTAGTTTTGTTCGTGATTTTGATATAGATTTGGAGGTTATGTTCGATCTATTATAAAAAATTAAAAACAAACAAATTTAGAAAATCGCTACCACAAACAACACAACTTGTCTAGCTAAACAGCTAAAGGCTGAAGAGAAAATGATTTCATCTTTAAGATTTCATGGCCATCTAAGGGTGAAGGGTGACCATAAAACTCGCTGTCGGGTCATCCAGGCTATTTCTAAGTAAGGATGGTTGTTTAGGCAGGTAGAATGTTTCTGAGTAAGGACAGTTTTTAGTTCATATTGGGATTTAATGTGTAGACAACCGTTTCTCATTTTCGTCATATAAAACATTTTTACCTTCTTTTCTGCATTTTAATGGTATTCCTAATATATTTTCTCCCGTTAATTTGCAATTTATATTGAACCGAAGAATGCAACTTGATTTTAAACTTAATACTTACCCGGGAAAAGTAAATTTTATTGATACGAACAATAAATGACAAAAATTCCTTACAATGAAGGCGATAAGAGCTTTAATTTCCCTAGATATATTTAATCGTCGAAAAGTTTAAAATTGGCGCTATGACTATAGTTTCACTATGCGCCACTACAATTCATTCAGCGCCACTATCTTTTTCGACATTAATTCGCGTCGAAAACAATTAGAATCCAGGCCCAGGCTTATTTAGAATCGTTGCAAACTTCGCCAAAATCTATACTGATTGAAACCCTACTTCAAATAAAAATATTTGAGATATCATATGCAAGTTAAACATAATATGTGATAAACATGGTAAATAATACGTACCTATCTAAATTTTAACACGCATTTTTTTTGTGTAATTATTTGAACAGATAGAAAGAACGTTATAAGAAATATTGATATATTGATAGTGTCTTTTTAATATTTGTCCTAATTATTTATTTAATAAACGTATTATTTTAATTAATAAAATTTCTTTAATTTTTACACTTCACCCATATAAATAAACGTTCCAATTGTTATAAAAGATTTCAGATATACCCTTTTAATTCAAGTAAATCCAATTTCTAATAAAAACTTGCTTTGTTATGAATATTAATAATTACTGCTTTACTTAATATAACTTATAAAACTTACGAAAAAAACAGTGATTGCCATCCGACAGAGACGGATAAAATAGCTAATAAATATCATAATAACGATTTCGTTAAGTAGATATTTTACAGAATAGGCCTGTTAGTTTCAATTTCAATATTACATGGGTAATACGTATCTAGAATAAATATGTAGCAGGCTCGCCTATTATCTAGACTGCTGCTACATTGCCCTCCCGACCAGGAAAGCTAATAGAGTAACGATAGTGATAATTTTTGGAATTTGTTTAGTTTTTGAATTTCGACGAAAAAAATTGACGTTTTTTTATTTGGTGTTTTTTATATTTTTAAAATTTAAGAGTTCTCTTATTCTTTTTTTTACAAAGCGCGGCAGCGGAGTGGTCTGCCACGCCAGAGGTAGTAGTTACTATAATTCCTACGTTTGTGTAGCTACTACAATTGGTGACCCCGACGTTGGAGGTGGAAGACTCTCTAATTGCTGTTTTTCACAATTTCATGCTTCCAGAATTCTGGCCAGACGATCCGGAGTTATGGTTCGCGCAGATTGAGGCAAAATTTGCAAATCAACGAATTTCTTCTGAGATTAGTAAATATAACAAGACCATTTCTTCTCTTCCGTCTGATCATGCGCTCATTGTTAAGGATTTAATTTTAAAACGTCCACCTAACAACCCTTATTCAACTTTTAAGGAAGAATTAATTAAAAGAAGTACCTTATTCGATGCTGAGAAGTTTCAAAAGCTTCTGTCAAGCACCGAACGGGAGATGAAGGAGCTTTATTGGAAATCGAATACTAGACCCTCTCATTTTGGAAGAATTGTTCTTGCAAAAATTACCGCGTAATGTTCAAGTAGCGGTAATTTCATCTGGTAAAGAAGATTTGGAACTAAAAGCAGAATTGGCGGATAAAATTATAAGCATTTCAAATTCATCGGTTCAAGTTGTTTCCCCACCTGGCTTTTCGGAGTACCAAGAGTTAGACGACTTAAAAATGTAGGTCGAAATCTTAAGAATCTACTAACGCGAAGAACTTCAAATTATCAAGATCGTCAAAATTTGTCATCAACATCAAGTGCATATTTATTAACCTGTATAGACCGTTTTACACGTTGGGCCGAGGTTATACCTCTCAGAGATACTAAAGTTGAAACGATTACACATGCCTTTATGAATGGTTGGGTTTCTAGATTTGGAGTACCCATACAAGTTACAACTGACAGAGGGGCACAGTTCGAATCACATTTTTCAAATGAGTTTTTATTACAATTTAATGCAAAAAAGAATCAGAACTACAGCGTACCACCCTGAATCAAACGGTTTAGTAGAAAGGTTTCACAGACAACTTAAGGCGTCCTTAAAATCTTGCAATAATCCTAGTGATTGGTATAAGAATCTACCTCTGGTATTACTAGATCTCCGGGCTGCCTTCAAGGAAACGCTTGGTTGTAGCCCGGCAGAATTAGTCTACGGCACAAATTTAAGTTTACCAGGTGAATTGACAGTTGATTGCATAGAAGAAAATATAAAAAAGTAAACTTACCTTCCTTTCTACAAAATCTAAAACATAATATGACTAAATTAAAAGCTGTTCCTCCTAAACCATCAAACAAAAAATACTATGTACACCCCGACCTCTTCAAAACATCACACGTATACATTCGATTCGATGGCATTAAAAAACCTTTACAACCCTCTTACAACGGACCATACAAAGTTATCAACAGAAATGAAAAATTCTTCACAGTAGACGTTCAGGGCAAAACAGACACAGTTGCAATTGATAGACTTAAGCCGGCTTACACATAATAGACGCCTTTGTTTTATTCGAAACAATGACAACAACCACCGTACCATATGAATAAATGAAGAAAAGCGTCATCCTACTACTATTTATTAATTTATTATTGTATCCTCTTGAATCGTTTGTTTTTTTCCTGGGAAGGGGGTAATGTAGCAGGCTCGCCTATTATCTAGACTGCTGCTACATGGCCCTCCCGACCAGGAAAGCTAATAGAGTAACGACAGTGATAATTTTTGGAGTTTGTTTAGTTTTTGATTTTCGAGGAAATAAAATTGACGTTTTTGTATTTGGTGTTTCTTATATTTTTACAATTTAAGAGTTCTCTTATTCTTTTTTTACAAAGCGCGGCAGCGGAGTGGTCTGCCACGCCGGAGGTAGTAGTTACTATAATTATTACGTTTGTGTACCTACCTATATATTATAATACTTTATTCCTTCTTCAGGACAGCTACAATTTAGTAACAATTTCGTATTAAAATTTTGAAAAAATGTTCATATGTAATACAGTACTTACTACTTAGTGAGGTTAAATTGTAAACAAGTCAGTCATCAGAACTGTCTTAAATTTAAGTTGATAATGTTGATACATTTTTGTAGTTAAATTTAGAATTAAGTTGCCAAAAAAACAATTAAATAATTAGCACAGATTGTTAAAACAGAACTAATTGGTTCAGAAGAAGTCAATGTTATAAAAACACGTGTTGAATGAATGAAAACGAACAAGTTCGAACCTTGAACAAATTTGCAAAACACTGGAAAAGAAAAAGAAGAAAGTAAATCCAACCGGATGTCGGACCGGAAAACAACCAAAATGTTAAATTTTAAATTAGTAAAAAAGTACTAATTGACCGAAAAAGATTTGTAAAAAACTAAGTTGGATCAGAGTTTAAAATAATATTAGGTTTATGTAATTCTTTGAATTTAAGATAATTATAGATAGAGCTCAAACCACTTACATCTGTCCTTTTATTCATTGTGTGGTTTTATTGATATGAACCATTTCCAGAAAATTACGTTTACTTGAATTAGTTTCAATTTCGAGTATAGATGAATTATTGTAGTCAACAAAATGAGAAAAATCATTACAATGCTGCGATAAAGCACAGGCATTAGGTTTTAATCTACAATCACTTTTATGGGATGTCATTCTATCTTTGAGTGATCTAGTTGTTTGTCCAATATAAACCTTCTCACATGCACCGCTAGGAATTTTGTACACAATGTTAGATTGTAACTCTTTTTCAATCGGATCTTTAACTTTAGAAAACAGGGAATTAGTAGTAAGCGGATTTTTAATTGCTATTTGTACGTTATTATTTTTAACTTCTTTTAATAATTGAAAAGTAAGATTGTCAATATTTGGTAATGATGTAAAAGTAATGTTACTGTTGTTCATGTCAGTCTGAGGGTTGTTGTTATCACTATTCAGCCCTACTGTGTTGGTGTTGAAAAGCAAACGACGAATAAGGGGTTCGGGGTAAGAATTTCTGATTAAAATATCTTTAAATTTATGTAAATTTTTTGAAATGAGTGTAGGATGGGAAATACTGATAATTCGTTTCTTTAAACCCAAAATAATGTTGATCTTGATTTTCAAGGTATGGTGTGAATGAAAATGTATATATCTTCCTGAAGCCATGGGCTTATGGTACCAATCAAGTATGATTGTATTCAACGAAGTTCTTATTAATTTAGTGTCCAGAAAGGGTACACTCCTTTCAGTTTCTTTTTCGATGGTGAATTGTATACTGGGGTTATAATTATTATATTATTATATGTATCAAGTATTTCCTCTGTCTTATCACTCGGTACTGCGCAAATTATATCATCTACATATTTTTTAATAAAAGGTAAACTGAAACTAAGTCTGGGAATGCAATCATCCAGTAATTGATCCATCACATATTGTGCTATTATGGGGCTAAGGGAACTTCCCATGAGGGTACCAAAAATTTGTTTATAAAAATGGTCTTTATATTTACAAAAACTAGTATCAAAAATGAATTTTATGAATTCTATGAATAAAATAAATATATTGTAAATATTAAAGATTCATTCGATTTTGCTTCAGAATTTCAAAATTACCAGTTACCTGATGACTACGTCATAATTAGTTTAGATGTTGTTTCTCTGTTTAGTAATATTCCTGTGGATTTGGTGTTGAAAAGTATAACAGACAAATGGGAAATTATTTCACAACATTTCAATTTGAACTTAGAATTAATAAAATTCATTTTTGATACTAGTTTTTGTAAATATGAAGACCATTTTTATAAACAAATTTTTGGTACCCCCATGGGAAGTTCCCTTAGCCCCATAATAGCACAATATGTGATGGATAAATTACTGGATGATTGCATTCCCAGACTTAGTTTCAGTTTACCTTTTATTAAAAAATATGTAGATGATATAATTTGCGCAGTACCGAGTGATAAGACAGAGGAAATATTTGATGTATGTAATATCAGAAATATAAGTTTATTGTTTTAAGACTTGTCTGTAACTAACTCAAAGTTTACATTTTCCTACTATATATAATTTTATGCTACATCTACATAGTCAGAAATTGGAGAATGCTTGGTTTACAGTTTTGTGGAAAGACGGATGTGTAACTTATATATATATATATATATATATATATATATATATATATATATATATATATATATATATATATATATATATATATATATATATATATATAGAGAGAGAGAGAGTTTCAAGAAAAGTGATCAACTCGATTATTTTCTTAAATGGGATGGTATACATTTTTTAAGCTCATTCGATAGAGTATTTTTTCTGAATTCAACCATATAATCATTTTAAATCGCTCCATAACAAAAATATTGAGAAAAATTCAATTGATATTTAAATAATATTTATTTATATATCAAGGTGCTGAATTTCTACTTTTTATCACGAAAATAAACCATATGAATGATAAAAAGGAACTTCAGTATCGAGGTGCATATTAAGTTTTATTTGAAATCGAAAAATTGTGATAATAAAGCAATAATTATTTTTATAGGTTATAAGGACAAATCTATCAGTTTCTGTCAGACAAACAACGAACTTTATGTTCAATGCTGCAAACCTCCAGGCATTATCGTAATGAACACTCAAAATTGTGTTATCTTGACTTCTTCATCCAAATTTATTTAATTCTTTCTTCTTGTACATATTTTTTGTCATTTTACTTTCAAATTTACTTAAATGACCAAATAATAACCAAATTCGTATTATAAACAGATTTAAATTTCATCTTATATATTCAGGCCTTGTAGAATACGACGGTCAAGATCGTTGTCGCCTGACTGTCCGTCATTTTTGTCATGGTCAAATATGTTCTTTTCGCTACACAAATAATTTGTTGTGTAACTGCTAAACTAAACTAATAACATGTATCCATATATAAAAAAAAACTAAACATCATGCTAATGGGACCTTGAAAACTTCAATGAGGTCGCTTAAGTGCGCGTTTGAAATGTCATCTCAGACGTACTTTTCTTTTCTTAAAAACTAGGCCACTAAATAAGTAATCGAAAAAATGATTCAATTAAAAATATTACATATTTTTAGTATCTATCCATTGAAATATATGATACAAACTTTTTAAAATGGAAATTATATTTTATTTTTACTTTAACATATTATTCATGTTTCTTCATTTAACTGATATAAGAGTTTTTATATTTTGCAAGGTAACAGCTGTAAATGGTACACACAGCAATATGTATTACTGTACTATTATAGTATGAAAACCAATAATTTGAAACAAAAAATTCTTCAATAAGTGAATGATCCAAGGCCACACGAGATGCTTATCCCCTCTCTATGAGTGACGTCACAACGTGAGGCGAACGATTATACTATAAGCCTAGGAAATGTACGGAATTTTTACAATAGACTTGAAAAATGCGATTTATAAATACATACAACTTGTGAATAACTATTCAAATATTATATAATTACCATTTTATTTCTAACTAAAAAACGAATTATAAATAAAATAAATAAATATTTATATTACCCATTGCTGGGTATGCCAATTTGCTTTGTACACAGATTTCGGTAATGATGATATATTTGTACCGGGCGAGCGTTTACTAGCCGTCACTTCACGGGCACTCATTACTGGCGTGGAGAATGGTCAATTTTCTGCCACTTAAAACTCGAAATATTTGGCGTCGGTCGGGATCGAACCCGGTTCCACAGCTTCGCGATCAGACATTCAAAATGAATTATAAATGGAATAAGTATACAAATAGTTGTACTATCGTGATCGTATAGTTTCGTGTGTGCATGTCCCTTTTCTTGCGATTTTTGATAAGATAAATAATTCTATATTGTTGTAGATAAACTCTTCTAGGAATTTGAATCTTTTGTCGGAACATAATCTTTATTATTTGTTTTTTGTTTCCTGCTTTTTAAACATTTTTTTTTCTTCAAGTTTTCTTTACCCTCTTATACCAATCTTTTCTTGGTTTTTGTAAATTATTATTAATTGATTAAAGAACTAAAGAAAATAATAAAAATGTATTAAAATGCTGTGTCAATTCGCAGAAGCAATAATGAAAAAACTGCCAAATTTACTACTGTTTTTAAATTTCTATGCGACAGTGAGTTGCAAAAAATTTCAAGTTCACAAAATCCTCAACAGTTTGCATTTCGCATTTTGATGAGCATGAATCCACTCAGGTGACACATGATTAGTTTTAAAAATAAAATATTTAAAATTGACGAATGATGAAATACCTAGTATATTTAAAAATCAGCCATCAAGGTATTATCAAAACAAATAGCCTTACAGCTGTAAGCCATATTCTGCGTGAAAATATATTAAAACAAGAAATGGACTTGGAAAATTTAATATTTGAGAGTAAAAATAAAATATTTTAGTATGATTCATTAATTAACATTTTTGTATTATTTAAACAATAAACAGTTTAAAGTAAAATATAAATAGTATTGATGTTTTTATTCCATTTTTTTTTATTATATCTTTATATTATATTTACAACTGACCGCAGGGGTCATCTAGTAAATGTGATAGGTAGGTATAACAGGTGTGGGGGTAGCTCCCAGCGGAGGGTCCCCATTACATTTTATATTGATTGTAGCTTACATAGTTTTAGTGTAAAAATTTTAGATCTAGAGGATTTGTTCTCTTGAGTCTTCGTACGTCGTCTTCATTGTTGAGTAGGTTTACTGCGAGTGCGTTGTGGTGGTAGTTGAGCTTTGTTTCGTATGTAGTGGCGAGTTTTTTTATTTGTTCTCTGACAGTTTTGATGTTTAGATCTTTATGTAGTATCTGATTGTTTACGTACCAGGGTGCGTCGGCGATTGTGCGTAGGGTTTTGTTCTGGCAGCGCTGAATTATATTGATGTTGGATTTTTTGGCACAGCCCCAGAGCTGGATGCCATATGTCCAGATGGGGGTTATGATTGTTTTGTACAGTAGGATTTTATTCTCTAGTGTGAGTTTGGACCTTCGGCCGATGAGCCAGTACATTTGTTTGATTTTTAAGTCAAGGTGCTTTCTTTTAGTTTTTATATGTTTTTGCCAATTTAATCTTTTATCCAGGTGCATGCCCAAGTATGTTACGTCATCTTTGGTTTCAATTATGTTGTTATTTAGTTTGACTGTAGGGCATGAGATTTTCTTGGTTGTGAAAACTATGTGTGTAGATTTCGTCTCGTTAATTTTTATACGCCATTTTTCGGCCCATTGTTCAATTTCATTTAGTGCGTTTTGTAAAAGGTCGGATGATATTTCTGGGGTTTCGTGCGTTGCTAGAATGGCCGTATCATCTGCGTAGGTAGCGGTGGTGACTTGTTCCGAGCATGGTAGATCCGCGGTGAATAGTTGATATAGTACTGGCGCAAGTACACTGCCCTGTGGGACACCGGCTTTTGTTGGGTACAGTTTTGAATATGAGATTCCGTATCTTACTTGAAAAAATCTTTCTTGCAGATATGACTTGAGTAGAAGGAAGTATTTATGTGATAATTGGGACTTGATTTTAAAGAGTAGACCCGTGTGCCACACCCGATCGAAGGCTTGGCTTATGTCGATGAAAGCTCCCGAACAGATCTTTTCGGTTTGGATGCTTTTTTCGATTACACTGACTACGCGGTGTACTTGATGGATAGTTGAGTGTTGTTGTCTAAATCCAAACTGGTGTGGTGGGATGATGTTGTCTTCGATGACGGGTTGAATTCTTTTGAGTAGTAGTTTTTCTAGCAGTTTAGAAGGAATGGGGAGAAGTGAGATTGGCCTGTATGATGTTATTTCGTGTGCCGGTTTGCCTTTTTTCTGTATTAGGATGATCTGCGCTAGTTTCCATTGAATGGGAAAGTAACTGGTTCTTAGAACTGCGTTGAAAATTTGTGTTAGGGATACGATACCTTTTTTGGGTAATTCTTTTAAGACTTTGGCATTAATTAAGTCGTGCCCGGGAGATTTTTTACTGTTGAGTTTCGTTATTTCGGTTTTAACTTCGGCGGGTGAGATGTGTTTAATTGGGAGAGCTAGTTGTAGGGGAGAGGTTAAGAATTCTTCTATACTTTCTTCCATGTCTTTTCCGTTGATTGAGGCGTTTGGTGTGAAGATGGTAGAGAGGTGTTCTGCGAATACCTCAGCTTTTTCGGAATCTTCTCTTGCCCATGTACCGTCTTTTTTCTTTATAGGAGGGATATGTTGAGTTGGACGTTTTAGTTTTTTCGTCGCCTTCCAGAGCGAGTAGTCCCCTTCAGGGTACGCGGATAGATTGTGAAGGTAGTCTTGGAAGGTCTCGTTTTTTATGTTCCGTGTTAGTTCTTCAATTTCTTTGCATAAGCGATTGAATTTGTTTTTATCTACTGGGCGCCTTGATAGTTGCCACTTTTGTCTAATTTTCCTTTTTTCTGCAATTTTGTCGCGCAATATTTTTGGGTAGGTGACATTATTAGTATTTTTGTCTTGTAAGATGGGTGTGGGTTTCCATGCAGCCGTTTGAATTAGATTCGTAAATTGACTAACGGCTTCTTCTATGTCGTGAGGTGTTGTAAGTGGAATTTGGAGATCAATGTTTTCTTCGATGTACTTTCGGAAGTTTTCCCAGTTGGTTCTTGTGTTGCATAAGGTTGGTGGGCGTTCTTTGATTATTACAGTCGAGCTTATCGTCATAATGACAGGGGTGTGATCCGATGAGAGATCACTGCTTGCTTCGATGTTAATATAATTTGTAGCTGTGCCATTAGTTATAAAAAAGTCCAGGAGATCTGGGACTTTTTTCGGGTCTGCTGGCCAGTATGTCGGTTTTCCCGTTGTTACGTAGTTGTAGTTGTTAGCCATGATGGCTTTTTCTAGTTCCTTGCCTTTGGGGTTTATCAGTCTGGAGCCCCACCGTGTGTGTTTCGAATTGAAATCTCCGCCGGATATAAACTTATTACCCAGTGTGCTGAAAAAATTCTCGAAGTCGGTTTTTTTGACGGAATGTTTAGGGGGGACAATAGACAGCAGATAGAGTAATTGTGCCGTGCGGTCCTTTTACCTTGACACTTGTGGCCTGTAAGGATTCTAGTTCGTATTTATCAGTTTCGAAGTGTGCGATTTTTTCTTTTATGATTATTGCTGTTCCACCATGAGCTGTTCCGTCGGGGTGGTTTGTGAAGTATGTTTTGTAATGAGGTATTTTGAAATAATTTCTATTCGTGAAATGAGTTTCTCCTGAAGTTATTCCTGAAGGGTTTTCATTTTTATTATCCAGTATACGTTTACCTGGTCGTCTTATGGGTACTACTTGCCAAGGCAGTACATCTTCGGAAGACGTGCCTGGGTGTGGGCACTGAGTTATGTTTCGTTGGGAGTTTAATGCTGATACTTGTGATAGCGAGAAGTTACTAGTGGTATTTGATCCAGTTATCATAGACGTGGTTATGGGTGACATTTGTGTGATGGTTTGAGTGTAAAGGCGTGATGTCGCGAGGGTTGTTATAGTGCTTGTAGTTGTGAGGGTGTACGGGGTAGCGTTGGGACCTCCGCTTGTTTGTTGCATTGTTTTGTAATTTCCGGCTGACACTGTATATTTGCCACTAATTACACTTTTTAATCACTGACACTAGTTGGTTTGATATCAAGGTACACTTGCTTTTTAGCACTAGGGTCCCTAGCACTGCACTAGAAGTATTCTGTTGAGCTGATCACTGTTCGTAAACACTATGTAACAGGGATGTTACGTGATAACTACGGAGCTTAGGAAACACGTCCAGTCACTACCGTGGTTGATGAACGAATGATTCCATTTAAAATTCGTTTTTTATTAAATTTTTTGGCCATGGAAATAAATTGGTAATTATATAATATTTGAATAGTTATTCAGGAGTTGTATTTATAAAACATATTTTACAAGCCTATTTGTGTAATATACGGTATATTTCCTATGCTTACAATGCCTTACACGCCTCTTGATGTGATGTCACGAAATAAGCATTCAGGCCTGTATTCTCGTGTGGCCGCGAATGATCCCTTCAACTTTCATTGGGATGATATTTTTCTATTCTCAATAATAAAGATTACGAATATAATCCAGGTGTCATATATCCGTTAAATACATAGTATAATAGTTATTATAATAACACTAATATGGTTTTAGACCCGAGTCAATAGACTTAGCAGTCACTAATATAAAATTATCACGGCTGTAGTTAACGGAACGCACATCTACATTTATATTTCAATTGCAAGCAATAATACAGATATTTATAATATGCATTTCATGTGTGACAAAATAGAATCTTATCAGTATTTACATGTTTATTTAAAGACATTGAAACAGATGGTTAGCGGTCAAACAGTCGCATTAAAATGCCGGGGGTCACCTAGCGACCCCAGCTCATATTTTTACCTTCCGTTATTTAAGTAAGAAAGGTATAATGTGCTAGCCACATCAGATTTTTTATTATATTATAGAATGATAATAATTTTGGAATTTGATTTTTTTTTACTTATGTCCTTGACGTTTTGTGACTACATCGAAGTATATTTCCCTACAAAAAATATCTGATGCTGCGCGACAAATCATGCTCCCGTGTGAGTATTGCATCATTTTGATTTGAGGAACTGTAATCCTAACTACAGTAGTACAAAGAGCATTTTAGTTGTTCGGACATTTTCTATATATTACAATAAGTAATCATCATGTAGTAATTAATTTCATTTTATAATAAATATTTTAAAAACAACTGTGTTGAGGTCTAAAGTTATAGAAACAAACTTGTCAATAAATAATTACAGTAGTTTGGTTTGAAGTCACCCTCATCTGAATGCGACTGTTTTATGAATAAATTAGATGTAATTTTTTACGTACGTTAAAAAGCACTTTTTTGATTAAAATACATGTATTCATAAAATATGTACTTTTTACACAATACAAGTGTGAAAAAATGCCCTTTTTAAAACAAACGCACCCGAAACATGGCATTTTCATACGGGGAAGATATGAAATACTAATGGGATGTTTTCCAGTAATTTTATGCTGGATATTGTGTGGTTCAAATGAACTTTAATACCGTATGAATTCTTAACATTCGAACTATGATAATTTGATAATACAAGAATAATGAGAATCTATAATATTTACGTAATCTGCATTTATTTAATCCGAAATATATAATGTTATTGAAATGTACAGTATGTACCAAATAACATCAATGTTAAAAATGAAAAAAAAAAATGTATTATGAAAACAAGAATAATTTTATCTTGAATCCGCCCCTGGGCATTGCAAGTATCTTGAAAAATATAACAGAAATTTACGATATCAGAAGGCTCTTTTCTATTTTTATATTTGAAGGGCGTTTAAGCTGCTTATGGCGATCACTCGGCTTCTGGTAACTTATAATATAATATATTCGTATAGTATCGGCAAATAACCTGCCAGGAGTTTTAGGTATGGTGTATTGATAAATGCCAACTACCGAACTGGATTCAATACCATTAAACAATTAATTCGTCCGTTGCCTAGGTTACGTTAGTATATAATTTCTTATGTCAAAAATAGCAACGTATTTAACTAAAAAATTAATAATAACAAAGTAACAAAACTATCCGTCATATGTATCATTAGTTGTTTGAATTTGTTTATTGCATAGCCTACTTCTATATTGGAACATTATTTCCAATTACTATACCATTTTTCTCGAATTAATTGTTATACAACCCTATAATAATCTCGTTAAATTCAGAAAAAAAATCACTGTCTAATGAACTAAAAATTATATAAGTTAGTATTTAAAAAATATAATTTTGTACCACTGTTTGTATGTAACATTTGTCTCTAAAGTCTTTAGTTCGACCAAAATAATCACTGATTGAATAACTGTATGAAATTAGAATAACAGTTGTTTAATAGTTATTTATGTATAACTAATTTTACTTCGACTGTAAAAACATGTAAAATGCCATGTTTCATTTTTGCACCCGTTTGTGTTAAAAAGGGCATTTTTTCACACTTGTATTGTGTAAAAAGTACGTATTTTATGAATATATGTATTTTATTTCGGATGAGGGTGGTTAGAAGGTGACTCCAATCTAATGTAATTTTTTATTGACAAGTTTGTTTCTATAATTTTAGTATTTTAAAATAACTCAACTGTTAGACCTCAGCACATTTTTTTTGTTAAAAATAATTATTATAAAACGAAATTAATTACTACATGATGATTACTTGTTGTAATATATAAAATATACCCGAACAACTAAAATGCTCTTTATAGTTACTAAAGTAGTTAGGATTATAGTTCCTCAAATCAAAATGATGCAATACTCACACGGGAGCATGATTCGTCGCGCAGTATCAGATATTTTTTATAGGAACGACTATAATTACTCAATTTCTGGGAAATATACTTCGAAGTATTCACAAAACGTCAAGGACAGAAGTGAAAAAAATCAAATTCCAAAATTATTATCCGTCGATTCTACGTACTTTGTACAAATTCCACACAGATTTTTTTTGTAACCTAAGCTATGAGCTTTTCTTTTTACGGAAGAAATGAACTGATCTAACCACGTACTGAACTGGACTGAACAACTCCTAAAAAAGAACAGTATGTTTTTTTTTAAAAAATAAGTAGTAGAAAATAAAAAGATAGGTAAATGCAATGTATTTATAACAAAACCTGCTGAATTAGCTTGTGGCTATAATCGGTTGTATTACCTTATGTGATTTGTTTTTGCAACATTAAATTAGAAATATTCTGTTTCCATGGTGTAGCTTTTAGCAGCATAGATTGCAAGATGTTTCTTTATAATTATTTATCTCTAAATTCATTGAATATGAAGAAAACAAAAATATAAATAAACCGAATAAAGAACAAACTATTCTTTAATATTTATAACATAAGCGATCAAAAAATAATATTTAACAGCGTTTTTTCTAGAAACTGTTAAAATTTAATCAACTCTTCATATGGACGTACGAAAGAGGAATATGGAAGAATTATAATTTTTAGAATGTATTGGAGTTATGCGATCCGAAACGATCGTCACATACCCACACATACACACACATAAACACACGCGCACACACACACATACATACATACAGACATTATAGTAAAAATAGTAAATTCGTATTCTAGGTCCTCTAAAAGGTGCTTATTCTTTAAAAACTCACCATCAAATTTTTTACCAAATACAATACCTCCCTTACTTAAGTAACGGAAGATAAAAAAAAATGAGCTGGGGTCGCTAGGGGACCCCCCTCATTTTCATGCGACTGTTTGACTGCTAACCATCTGTTTCAAAGTCTTTAAATAAATATGTAAACACTGGTAAGATTCTATTTTGTCACACATGAAATGCATATTATAAATATTTGTACTATCGCTTGCAATTGAAATATAAATGTAGATGTGCGTTCCGTTAACTACAGCCGTGATAATTTTATATTACTGACTGCTAAGATTGACTCGAGCCTAAAACTATATTAGTGTTATTATAATAGCGATTATACCACGTGTTTCACTGTTTATTGTTTAGAAAATACAAAAAAAATGTTAGTTATCGAATCATATTAAAATATTTTATTTTTACTCTGAATTATTAAATTTTCCATGTCCATTTCTTGTTTTAATATATTTTCAAGGTGAATATCGCTTACAGGGTACCTAGTTATTTTGTTAATACCTTGATGGCTGATTTTTAAATATAGTGGGTATTTCGCCATTCATCAATCGTGTATCACCTGATATATATATATATATATATATATATATATATATATATATATATATATATATATATATATATATACCATTATTGTATACATAAATAAAAATGCATATAAAATAAAGTACCTACCAACGTATGAGTTGAATTGTAGATTATCTGAAATTAGCATAAGGAAGTGTATGGGTTATGCCTGTTACTCACGTGTGATATATAAGACCTACGCCAGAAATATTAAAAAAATATATAATTAATAAATTAATTTATATAGTCAAAATCAAAGGAGCAGAGATGGCAGAATTTGTTACTAAGAGAATTTTGTTTATTGTCACTAAAACGTCATTTTAGTTTACGATCGCAATTGAACATTTTTTTGTAATCTCCTGAAATAATATGAGTGATTAAGATATTTTACAATCCTATTGAAAAAAGTACAAAAATGCTGTTTCGACTTTAATATCTAAAAAATCTGCGGCAAAATATGAAAAAGTATATGAACAATTCATTGTTTGGTGTGACGAAAAAAAAAAAAGTAAATGTGCTAATGAAAATAAATTTATTTAAGGAATAAATAGGTAGACCCAATAAATTATATTTATATGACCTTAACATTGATTTTTGTCTAACATTGAAAAAAAAAACACTGTTTTTATTAGTACTATACACGAATCCATGGTACGAGCAAGCGAAGTAAAGTAAATGCGAGAGAATGATGAGTATAATATTATCATTATATCACTGACGTGGATAAAACGCTTATTACATTATAATCGAAATTATAATAAAGTATTACAGTATTTACGTTTATTTTTGATGACTTCGAATCCTCGAAATAATAAACAAGTTTTCCTTTTATGCATGCGAATCTTTGTCTATCTATTTGTCTGTCTGTATCTGTGTGGACTCCAGTACGTAAAATTTACCAGAATATTTTTTATTTAAACTATAAGATAAGCTTGATTCGAAGCTCTTTTACCTAAAATAATTAAGGAAGCAGGCAATTACGAACGAATGATTTTACATGTTAATAATTTTTTTTTATTTCTACCAAATTAAGTATAAATAATAAGAGACGATAAACATTATGGATTCTATCATAGTTTAATAATAACCTATATCTAATTATTTATGTAAAATATTTTTAATAATATTTATATTTATATACTATAGAATTTTCATAGCATCTATGCAAGTTTTCCCTTTATGAGGTTCGATACCCCTTCTGCACCTCTGCCGTTTACTTCCTCATAATACGGTAAATGCTTCATTGTGTTCATCCACCTGGTAATGTTGGGAAGATTATGAACTGGTGGCACAATGGGCATAATAGAGGACAATGAGGCTATTATACATAAATCCGCAATAGTTAATTGATCGCCTGCGAGATAAGTTCGACCATTAAGAAACTTCTCTATAAAGTCGTAAGTCTCTCGCATGGCTTCCATATTCTCTGCAGAAATGGTTTTCTGGTTCAAAAATAGGATGGGGGCCTACAAGAGATGTAAATACATAATTATCAAATTAAACTAGATAGTCAGCATGTGTTACACAGCAACATAATAAAATAATTATTTCTTAATCTATAGAACTTTTTAAATAAATAAGAATAATTTACAATTCCCTAAATAGTAAACATTCTAAATAAATAAAACTATCTGTAACTTAAGTGTAAAATATTCATACATACAACAATTTTTCTTATCCGTGGGAACACCATTCCCGAGTCAAAATGTAATCTCTGGTCTATAGTTGCGCGCTTTTGAAGATCTTTTGCATACAAAGAATCATCTTTGGCATATTTCCCTACTATATACGCAGCTATTGCATGACTATCCCATACTATGAAGCCATTATCATCCAATGTTGGTACAGTATGTTGTGGATTCATCTAAAAATTATAAATACATAATTATTTTTATATAGAGCAAGACATGAAATAATAGTTCTTTATGCAACATAAGTAAAAAATATAGTCTTATTTCACGAATAGGAAACTTTGACCGAACTTACTCTAGTTGGATATAATTTTTTTTATTGTGTTAAAAAATACAGCGTTTTAAAAAGTGTACGTTTTTAACGGATATACGAAAATATTTGACTAGTGAATACATTTCGATAAACTCTTAGAAAGAACATGTTTTCAGATTTTTAAGACTGATGCTATAATTTATCTTTGATATAGGTATTAGATTTTGTATGTGACCTGATATAAGTTTAGGTTATCGCACATATTCACAATTTTTAATAACTATTTAGTCATATAAACACAGCAGACGTATAATTTCACATTTTATATACATAGAATAAAATATTAAAAAGGTTTTTTTTTGTATATGTACATATACTCTCAGAAGTTGTAATCTCAAGTCGTTAACATTATCTGAGTACAGTTCTTTTTAAAATTTTATTTAATACTAATAACGTGTGTAACTGTCTACAATACACATTAAAGGGTGACTTGAAGGCATTTTCTGTAGTTTAAAATGAAAAGATTGGTCTGAACTAGACTATACATTTTATCAACGCTTTGCTAATTTGATTGTGAAATATGTATATTGAGCGGTAATAGAAAAACCTAGAATATTGTGTATATTGTTCGACTCGCATAATTTGCAAACATTATGCTCATCAAACAATATCACTCTTTTCATAACAGATTATGTAAATAACTATTATGTAAATACAATAATTACAATACAGAGAGTTGTCTTTATCAGTAAACATAGAGTAGTTTCATTACCGCATAGTTACAAAATGACAGCAATGTATTGAAGCGTTTATTTTATGAGTACATAGGGAATAGTTGTCAAATTCGTCAAACTGTCACATTCCAAAATGGTTTTTTAATCAATTGAAAGAAAACCTGGAGATTATACATGGTATAATTCAAATATTAGCTTAAGACAAATTTTAGATGTATATGCTGTTACATTTAATAATCAACCCAGACCCTGCCCAGTATCAATTCGAAAAATTTATAAATATATCTTGTATCAAATACTTTTTTTTCTTTAGGAATACTTAAAAAATGTTTACAATGGTGGCTGAATGAACATTGAACAATTAAATAACACAATTAGTACAGCTTCATAAAACATTACTGTCCAGCAAATAATGAATGCTATTAATTCCTTTTATAATCGTTTAGGATATTGTTTAGAAGTTAATGGTGCCAATTTATAACATTTGATAAATGAAAATAAAAATTCCTCACTAGTTTAATGTAGTTCTTAAGTACATAAACATAAATAAATAATTTCTCATATCTTTAATTCATAATTTTGTAATATTTATTTTAGCATGTTAATCGTCCCGGTTTACTTATAAAATAAACGCTTTAGTATATTGCTGACAAAAAAATTTATACTGTAACAATAGTAATGATATACCCTATGTTTACTGATAAAATAACCTCCTGGTATTTGTTTTGAATAAACATTTACACCTCATTCAACGAGAGAACGAACCCGATCACGATTCAGTTTTATATTATTTCATTCTTGCTATTATTATATTCATTATTTCTATTATATTTGCAGTACTTTAATTATATGAATCTAAAAATAATAACAATACAACTCTGGTTTGACTTCCTACGCCTAATTTTATAGTTGCTTTCGCGAAACGGGTCCGTTCTCTTGTTGAACGAGAGTATAGTAAATACAAAAAATACAAACAATTATTGTAGATTGTCAGGGTTACATGTGTTAAAATTGCTGCTGTGACCTTTACATTATATTCTGAAGTAGTATTTGTTGCATGAGAGACAGATGTAAAAGCGTGATGTACTGGGCAAATTATCATATAAATCACTATAATTTACTGTAAATTTCCAAATTTTGTATATCTTAAATTACAAGAGAATTTTTTAACATTAAATATTTTATTTATACACGTATATGCTTTTTATTTTCCCGTCAAATGTTAGACACAACATTTCTATATTTTCTAAAGAATTGTACTCGTAATTAATTATCTATCATTAACATTTATTCTTATATTATAAATTATTCCTATATTTAATTTTAATTTTTCCATAATAATATCTGTAAATACGGCAATTAATTGGTAATTTCTCAGCAATTTCTTGGTAAGTTACGATAACAAAATATTTTACGATAATGTATAATTTTATTACCCGGTAATTTAAATGGTAATTTACAAATAAAAAAAATGATAATTTTAAATTTCTGATGGGCGGTAATGGTCTTAGAATTTATTTTTAGAAAACTGTCATTAGAACTCATTGCTGGCGTAGAGAGTGTACCATAGGGGTTACTTTTGTGCCATTTATAATTCAAAATATTTCTGTTTGTCGTCGGTCGGGATCGAGCCTGGTTCCCCAGATTCTCGACCAGACACTCGGGCACGCGGCCAAGAGACCCCACTATTAAATTATTATTATTAAATAAAATTTAAGCATATAAAAAAGGAATTTTATAATATTCACTTACTTTTACATATTCTGGTTTCAGGTGTTCTTTTTCCATTATGTTCACACTTCTTAGTTCTAATTCTAAGCCAATGGCCTTAGCAGTCAACAAAACAGCTCTCACCGGTGGACTAAATTCCGTATAATATAAAACAGGAGCCATTTCAAAATACTATTTGTACTCGTATGTTCACTTCACTGAGATAGATCCTCACTGTTGTGGCTGCGCAGCGCATTTTGGTATTTATATGACGACATTACATGAATTAGTATTATTGTGCTTGTCATGATATGTGACGCAGTAGAATTTTATCTCTATAGGTGCGAGTTGATGTTACATGTTTATTTAAAGTCATTGGGTGTATGATTACGCGAGAAATAAAATAAAGTGATTTAAAAATTGATTTTTGTGTTCTATCCACGGCAATTTTGAATGATCGTGCCTGGTAAGCGCCATCTAAGGTTCATATACAAAAATAACGTCATTATTGAAAGCTGGGAATAAAGGCAGATTTTCACATTTAGAAATGGGTGAAGATATCACCTACTACATATATAATTAATTATTATATGTATTTTTGTAAACGTTCAATATAAAACATGTAACTTTTAAATTTTTATAAGAATAATAATACGTCACATAAACTTAAAATATAATTTTTTGGTTATACCATTGAATTTAAAAAAATATTATTTTTGAATAATAAACTAGCAAAACTAATTCTAAATTCCACACATAATGTTTTAATACTTCAGGATAAAATTAAATATATATATATATATATATATATATATATATATATATATATATATATATATATATATATATATATATATATATATACAGGATGTTTCCTTTAAAACAACCAGCGCTTTTTTGGGCGAACTAATGACTAGAGAAAAATGTTATATACAAAAAATTACCAGGAAAAAGGGCTTAATTTATGAGGAATAATAAATAAAAAATTCAACCAGTGGTTCTCAAACAGTAGAATAAAATTATATTTTTTTAAATGGCAACCTATATAAATTGTTTATCCATTAGATAGAGAATATAACGATATAAATATGATATGGGGTTGTATAACAATTATTTCGAGAAAAATGATATTAAAAATCAGAAATAATTTTACAATATTGAAGTAGGCTATGCAATAAACAAATGCAAACAAATGATACAGGTGACAGATAGTTTTGTTACTTACGTTATTAAGTGTTTGTTTAGTACTCTTAAGTGCAAAAATACCAAAAATACCTAAGGTTGCATAAATTTGTAAATAATTTCCATCATATTGTTTTTCTTTTTATGTTAGTACTATTATTTTTTGATATTTCTTCGTTATGTAGTTCATTTGTTATTATGAATTTCTTAGTAAAACAAGTTATTTTAGATATAAGAAAATAATATACTATCGTAACCTAGGCAATAGTCGTATTAATAGTTGTTTATTGCATAGCCTACTTCAATATTGTAAAATTATTTCTGATTTTTAATATCATTTTTCTCGGAATAATTGTTATACAACCCCATATCATATTTATATCGTTGAAATCAGAAGAAAATTCTCTATCTAATGGACAAAAAAATTATATAGGTTGCCATTTAAAAAAATATAATTTTATTCTACCGTTTGAGAACCACTGGTTGAATTTTTTATTTATTATTCCTCATAAATTAAGCCCTTTTTCCTGGTAATTTTTTGTATATAACATTTTTCTCTAAAGTCAATAGTTTGCCCAAAAAAGCGCTGGTTGTTTTAAAGGAAACATCCTGTATATACATATATAAAAAAAGATATGATTGACATCTGTCAACTATACACGTATTGAATTTTTAAGTTTTAATTTCATCGAATATTTGTTATTTTTATATTATATATTTGTATACAGTGAATTAGGTTTTTAATTTGTTGATAGAGAATTAGTGATTATCAACGGACCTTACCTGTGATTAAATATTTTTTGATCATATTAGAAAATCACTAACCATTGGCCCTATTGATGGATTCTCAAAATAATCCGAACACCGGAAATGAAAAGGAATTGCAAGATTTAAACGGTGATTCGATTGAAACTTATTCTCTATCAGCATTGATACCGAACCTGTCAGTGGATACTTCTGACAGAATGAGTCAGTTAAATCAGGATTTGATGAATCAAAGGAATAACAAGAATGCTATTTTTGCGACTATTATTGGCCAATTGAATGAGGAGGCAGATGCGCCTGATAAGTGGTTGCAATTGCTTGGTGAAAAAATAACAAATCGCTTTCAAAGAATGCCACACGGCTGGTGGAAAAGAATTCAACAGGAATATAATAATAAATTTGTATGTACTAGTTCGTTAATTGAGACAAAAAATCAGTACAACAAAGTAAAGCATCATTTAGCCAGACAGGTGGAAAATAGTCGACGGGGAGAAGAACGTGAGCAGTTAATGTTAGAGGAGAAAGCTGAATTGATGCTATTGAAACTACATGATTTTTTATCTTCTAATCCAAAAATGAGAGCAGTTATAGTACAAGAAAAGGAAGAAGCAACACATTTAGGCCTAATTCGAAATTATTTGCAGCGGAAATATGAAATAAATGATGAAGATGTGAGTGTAAAGAAGATAAAAGATAAGCATAAGGAATGTCGATTAGAGAAAATAAAACAGAAGAAAATGCATGGAATCCTATTTTCTGATGAGGACAATATTCATACATACATACATAAAATCACGCGTGTCCCACTTAGTGGGTTCGCACAAACCCGATAACAATAAGAACAACATCAACATCATACAACAAATCCTTACTCTTAAAAATATTAAAGTGACCGATTTTCGGTAGCGAAATACCGCATCCGGATCACAATAATAGGACAATATTCTTGATATAAAAAATTCATCTACATGGCTTGCTAAAGGGAATATCTCGCCTCAGTCAGAAGGTATGCTTACAAAGTTGCAGGACCGAAATCTTTACTTTGGAAGCACAATAATTACAAAATGTCCCCACTGTAAACAAGGACCGAAAAGTGTAGAACATCTTGCGACTCATTGTGGTCGAATGTTAAATTTTGACTACGAAAAATGCCATGATGAGGTTGTTAGATGCCTACACTTTCAATTTACGAAGAAATACGGCTTAAATAAAAGTAAAAATTGAAAAATTATAAAGTTCAAAACGTAATTTCAAATGAACGTGTCAAAATTAAATCAGATGTGCCAATTTTAACTGATACAAGAATAGACAATAATAAGCCTGACTTGATGATTCATGACCTGACAAAAAAAGAAATAACATTAATTGAAGTAGGTATTACAAATAAGAATATTTTGACGACGACAGAACTGACAAAATCAAGGAAATATGAACTTCTGGCAAATGAATTCAAATGTATCCATCCAGGAACAAAAGTGACAATAATACCAGTTTTGATGACATGGGACGGATTAGTAACAAGACATTTCAAGCGATATATGAAGCAGCTGCAAAATAAAAGTAAGCTTCAAGCTTACATTCAAACAGTGGTTTTGAAAAGAACATGTGAGAGTATCCTGCTAGACTGTAGAGACAATCGAGGAGAATTGCTGGAAGAAGAGGTATCCAATTTAATGGACCAACTGGAAACGTCACCGGTTGGACTCAACTGAAGTAATAAAATATTTATATATACATATACTTTGTACAGATTTTTAGTTTTAAAACGAATATATATATATATATATATATATATATATATATATATATATATATATATATATATATATATATATATATATATATTGAAACGATTTCAAATTTTGTTTCGCGGTTTTATTCAAAATTTTATTTAGTATTTTTCTTGACTAGCCAAGAATTCGATTTCATGTAGTGTTTCCGGTGTTAGCGAGCGACGGAGAGTTTTTTTGTTGAGACAGTGAGTTGGTCTTGGTACATCTGATGCTGGTGTTTGTTTTTTTTTCCAAATTTTGCTTAAAATTTAATTATCTTTTATCATCCACGTTTTGCAAAAGTTTCTCTTTTTATGATACATTTTTTTGGTTCATGTAACACAGGTAAGTCTATCTGTATTTTTTTGTTAAATCAGTTTATCATACCCGAGCACATGGCGTAGCTTCGAGTGCAAGACTAATCTCTCGGGGTGTGTCGTCTCCTTTTTTGGCCCTCAGTATCAAAATTAAGGTTTTTTTGTTGCGAGGCGATGGTTTAACTTCCACAGCTTAATTTTTCTCATTTTTTTGTGAACTTTAACCTTACAGTTCACTGGTTCCCAGCGCAAAGCGCTCTCAAACTTGCTACAATCCCTTGTTATAGTAATTTCTGTTTAACTTTTAGTGAAAGTGGCAACCTTCCACTTCACGGATTTTTCTGCGTGACGGTAACGCATTTCAAAGTTATTAGTATACCATTTTTTTCGTAAATCTGTTTCAATTCTATTACGGGTCAATACTAAAAATTTTTTTTGGTGTCATTTTATCTCAAAATTTATATAAATTATTTGTCGTTTGTCTAATAATTTTCTTAAAAATTTCTAGGTCAAAATTTATATAAGTCATTTCATATTTATGGGATTTTTTTTATATTTTAAATTTATTTTGTTTCTTAAATTATCTAGCTCGTTTTAGTTTGTTTGTACGGCAGAATTTGAAGACGAAGCCAAAGCTGTTCCGACGTCATTAGTAAAAGGTTGTATTTGTTTGTTTAATTTTTTTTTTAGCAAGCATATTAGATTTTTATCTCAATTTATCTTACTTTATCTTGGTTAGATTTTTATCTTAATTTATCTTACTTTATCTTGGTAAGCCCAAAATATTATTATCTCAAGTTAACTATTTTTTTGGGCTGCCGTATTGCAACTTTTATACAAAAATTCTGCCTCCGAGACAAGTCTCAAAAGAACGTCGAGCTACTAACCTTTCCTCTATTGTTCTTTCCTTCCTGTTCTTCAGCTTGGCCAACTGTTGTTTTTTTAGAAAGTGCGCTAAGGTTTAGTATCATTTCATTAATTTTTTTTGATTTAGGTAAAGGTTGTTTAAACTTTTTGTTAACAGTTGTAAAGGGTTTATGGCCTGTTTTGTTTGTCTACTCCGCCCTGGTCCTGGGTTGGTCGATCCGTTGGGTGGTGGGGACCATCACCGTCGAGGTTAGCGTCGAGACGCCGCCGCCTGTTACCTGCTCGCTTCATCGTTCACAGCCTCTAGTAGAGCTCAGGATCTTTTGCAGGAAGCCTTCCCACCAACTGGAGGTCGGCTAGTTGGATTTTCGTAGGCTGCTAAGCCGGTATTACCCGCGAAGCTGCCCTAGCTTCCGGCGCAGCACTACCACGCCCTAAGAACGAGGTCCTGGCAGCAGTGGTCAACGTAACTCAGCGAGGCAGGCTCGTCAAGGCCAGTCAGGACGACGCCTTTGTTGCCCACCAGGTCCCCCCATCCGGCGGCTGGTCAATTTAGGACCCATCATTTTTTTGTACCCCATTTTAAGATGTGTAAAGACCATAACAATTTTTTTTAGTAGTTTATTAAAGTTTTAAATATCATTTTTTTCTTGAGTGTGTTATGTCCACTATTTTCCTTTCGACATAACTGGCGCCCTAATCTTTCCTTTTTAAATTCTCTCTCAGCGACCCACGACCTCGCGAAACCACCACCAACCATAGAGCTGCCGAGGTAAGTGTGTGACTTGTGATTTTCCTTCCGAAAATCACGTCTAAATTATTTTATTTTTTCTATTATTTTATTTACATTTACGTCACACATAAATAAATAGCGCCCGCAACGTGGGGCCTTCTTTCAATTATTTTTTTTAATTTACTTTTTTCCAATTTTTTTTATATTGTGGTATCGCTGGATCGTGTTACCCTTTTCCTTCTTTACTGTCTCTTTTTTCTTTACTAACATTTCCCTTATAATTGTTAATTTTTTATTAAAATATTTTTGTATCCCAAAATGACACTCACCGTGGAGCAAATCAGCAACCTACGAGACGACGAAGTCAGCTACGAGCTCCAGATTCGAAACTGTCTTTATACCGGAACTCACGAGGAAAATTTGAATTTTCTACGCGGATTATTAGAGATGGAAATTATTGGACAAACCACTTAATAGTGGTTAATACCCTACTTGTTTTCCGGAGCCCATTCGTGAAGCTCAGGCTTGCCTGGATAAACTAAAAGAGATGTCAGGTATGATCATAAATTTTACTAATTTTTCTCAACTAGAGCAATTCTCATTAGAATTAAATTCGCGATTAGTTGCTTTGTATCTCCGTATTACGCGGCTTTCCTCCCAATTTAGTAGCGAATTATTAAGATTTCTCTCTATGATTAAATTTGCCCTCTCTACTTTGTCTGCTCCGGTTACTACCACTCCAGTCCCTAATCTAATCGATTTAGATGAAGTCCCGACTACTTCTGTTCCGGGAAACCCAAGTCCCTCTGATTTACCTGCTTCATCTTCACCTAGAGTCAGTCTAAGTTCATTCGAGGAAAATTGTTTACGATTTCAACAAAAATTACACGCGATAAGATTCAGCAACCTGAATAATACAGTTCCTGCGGCAACTACAACACATTTCAATCCACACTCAAGCCCTATACCGCGTTTCGTCTCTAGTAGTACTTTATTACCCCGTGTTCCGGTTTGCGACCATCATACGCTCATCAGTAAGTGGAACATCACATTTGACGGACATTCTGGTTTGTTTGTCTACTCCGCCCTGGTCCTGGGTGGTCGATCCGTTGGGTGGTGGGGACCATCACCGTCGAGGTTAGCGTCGAGACGCCGCCGCCTGTTACCAGCCTCTAGTAGAGCTCAGGATCTTTTGCAAGAAGCCTTCCCACCAACTGGAGGTTGGCTAGTTGGATTTTCGTAGGCTGCTAAGCCGGTATTACCCGCGAAGCTGCCCTAGCTTCCGGCGCAGCTAAGAACGAGGTCCTAGCAGCAGTGGTCACCGTAACTCAGCGAGGCAGGCTAGTCAAGGCCATTCAGGACGACGCCTTTGTTGCCCACCAGGTCCCCCCATCCGGCGGCTGGTCAATTTAGGACACATCATTTTTTTGTACCCCATTTTAAGGTGTGTAAAGGCCATAACAATCTTTTTTGAGTAGTTTATTAAAGTTTTAAATATCATTTTTTTCTTGAGTATGTTATGTCCACTTTTTTCCTTTCGACATAACTGGCGCCCTAATCTTTCCTTTTTAAATTCTCTCTCTCTCTCAGCGACCCACGACCTCGCGAAACCACCACCAACCATAGAGCTGCCGAGGTAAGTGTGCGACTCGTGATTTTCCTTCCGAAAATCACGTCTAAATTATTTTATTTAATTTTTTCTATTATTATATTTACATTTACGTCACAATATATATATATATACATACTACATAATACAAGTACCATTGATTAAATAGTATATATAGATTGGCAATGCTATAGTCAATCCGCGTAACACATTTTAATTCTGTACGAGTAAGAGCCACCTGTGCTGTAGTTGCATACTATACATGTGCTTAATTAGCTACAAGATAGCAGCACGGTAGTACACATCGCCGGGCGGAGCATCGGGCGGAGCCAAAAAAAATAATAATTAGAATTTGGCAAACCTATTTCGTCATTTCTTCAGAGATATTTAATTTAATTATAAATTTATTTTTAAAAATAAGCTTACATTCTTTCATAATGTGTTTAACATTTCTAATAAAAATTCATTTAACATTTCATTGAGAAACGATTTAATATGAATTTACATGGGATATGCATTCATTTATCATTTAATAGAGAAAATGATTTAATATGAATTTACAGTGGGTATGTATTTGAAGGTTTGGACCATCCGCTTCGTGTCATACTCCAAACTTCCTTCTCACAAAATGAAATGTCACTTTACACATCATAAGGTGCTTACCGAGCGGCATTGAATTAGGTTGGATTAGAATTGAATCGGAGCTGTTAAAATTACACCCGATAACTTGAAGCACATAGAATTATTAATTTTTAAATACTACTAAAAGAGCAACTTTTTAAGATTTTTCGCAAATAATACAATAAATATTCTCCGAATAAGTTTTCTTGTTGTTTTACTTAATTTAATAATTATAAATTAAAAGCAATTTTTTAATATCTTCTTAGACCACCAATTAATAACAAAAGAAAAAGTACCAATTAATTATAAATCATTTTCTCTTACGTTTTTTTAATTAATTTCTTCAATAAAAAGACACTTCAAACATTATGTTGAATTCGTAATTTTACGTAGATTCTAAATATGTAAAAATAAATAGGATGTCCCATTTGAAGAAAGTTAATGTCACTTCTGTTTAAACCGAAAGCGCTACCATCATGTCACATAACATAATTTGTGAGCCCCTAAGCCTACTTTACAAATATGTAAAGGGAATTAAAAAATAATTATAAATAAAAAATCTGATGTGACCAACATAGTACCTTCCGCCATTTACCTATGTATATAATTTTTATATTACTTTATAAATTTATCCATACAGTATATAGAAAAAGTATTAAAGCAAACTTGTAGAAAATGGAACAATCTTTAATTTTTATAATAATAAATTGAGAAAAATTTACATTTAAAGGTATTTTTGGAAGAAAAACTATCTTGAGCTTCAAGTAAACTGCCATTTCCGGTTATCCGATTTCCACCAAAATCTAATCAGATATTGCCATATTAGAATAAGGTAGAAATACATGGTTTCAAAACTTTCTGATTGATAGTATTTGAGTTAGATCGTATACACTAAACAGGATCCACACACACATACATACATACACACAGACATCATCGTGAAAATGTTAAAATTGGATTGTAAGGACCTTAAAACGTGGTCATTTACCAAAATCTCGATATGTGAGTTTTAGCACGATCCCTATACCTCCCTTACCAAGGGTAGCGGGAGGTAAAAAGTTATTTTGAGTGACACTTTTTCAATGTCACCTGTGTATAATATACTAATATCCTATGCACTACTCATTTGACAAAATGGCTAATTTTTTTTTTTATATAGTTCAGTATACAAAGTGTTAAAAGAAGAGTAAAAAAATGGAACATACATTTCGATGAGCTAATATTTAGTCAAAAATATTTTTTTTCAATATTCATACATTTCTTGAAGTTCATTTTTACCGTTCCTCAAAATAATAATGAATTAATTTATTTGTTGTTCGCAGTTACGTGATTAAATAATTCATTATTTTTTATTAAAAATTTCGTGTCTCCGACTCCAAGCGACTTGACACGAATACATCCGAATATTATTACCGCCAGCCTGATTGAATGTTAGTACGGCCAAATAATAAAATTTTTAAAGGTGGCAGCATAATACGTATCTTTACAACGCGGTACACAAATGCTCATAAGGTTGCCAATCTATATATACTATTTAATCAATGCAAGTACTATTAAAATGTTTTTTTTATAATTCCTAATTAATTTAATAATAAAATTAATTGCGCATTACGAAAGTGTACATTTCTAGTGGCATTGCTTCAATTAATTATTATTAAATATTTTCATTATGACAAAAATTAAATAAATAATATAAGTAATCAGTTATATTGTAGTAAAAATGAACAAATTAATTATGTGTGATGCTGGCAGTTTGATTCCATTTAAACCAAGTAAAGAAAATTATATGCTTCATGTAAGTAGTGTGTTAAAAAAAAACCTAACTCGGAGTAGGCTATGAACAACGAAACGTATGTCAATTTAAATTAAATGTCATTTTGACACGAGATATTGTCAAAAAAATTATAAACGAAATCAAAGCTTTCCTTCTTGAATCTTATTTAGAAATGGAAATAAATTAGAAAACGGCGAATGGCAATATAATTTATCCTTTTTTATTATCTTTTCTCCTTAAAATTACATTTTAAGATCAGTTTTGAGTTTTTCTGTTTAGTTAGTTTTTTTTTAACACATTATTATATAGGATCCACCATTTCATTTATTTCCTAAAGTGATGAAACATTCTGCATAGATCCCGACAACACAAATTAATCTATAAATACAAATTCTTGTAAGTCTACAAGGGAACTGATTCAACAATCTATGTTCAGAGCAGTCAGTCAATTATTCATTAAGCAGTGATTTGATGTGGTACATTTTTTGCTTTAGATACTAATATTCGTAAGTTGACGGCAGGTTTATACCTTTTAGGGTGGAAATCTGTGCATATTTATCGGTTATTTCATTAATGTTATTATAAAGTTCTAGGCTCGCCCTGGTGTCTATGACCAGGTGTTGCACGGTTTTCCACTACACATCCACTCTCAGCCACTGCCAACGTACAAATTTCCGTGAATGAATGAATAAGATGGTGTCTTTGTTACGTATACACTACAGTTGTTACGTATACACTACATCCCTTCTTTATTTAATAAATTTTTGAATTACAAGGAGTAACAAATTTTAATAGTAATCTTTTTAACAAATTAATCCCAGCAATGCTATCAGTACAAAACAAAGAGATTCTATGGTGCCTAATTTAGATCATAAGACACAACAAAACAAAATATTTATTTATATCAATAGCAGATACCAAATAATAGTTACTTAATAATTAACACATTGTTTTAATATTGGAAATTATTTATTTTACCTCTTGTCTTGATCCTCATTCTATTCGTTACCATTTGCTTCCTCATTCTTCTCGTCCATCACTTTCCATGTCCCATTTACTCTCTTTAGATGAACTACATTTCTTCGATACTCTTTACCCGTTGAATGATCTCTTATTTGTACATCACCCTTATGTACGCTAGTTATGGTATGTGTAGACTGGTTATAGTTTGGTGTTAGTTTATTTCCTTTGGTCATGTTTTTTACATACACTTTCTGCCCTAATTCTAGATTACTGTATGACGCTCCTCTCTTTCGGTCTCCATATTCTTTCCCTTTCTCCTTATTTTCGGCATCTTTATCTCTTGCTTCTAAGTCAGTCGTCATATTCTCAATATCAGTCACAGCCGGTATCTTGTCGCGAAACTGTCTACGGTAAAATAGCTCTGAGGGTGTTTTGCCTGTGACAGAGTGTGGAGTACTGTTGTACATCATCATGTACACAAATATCTCTTCCTTCCGGTCTTTATTCTCCAACTTACAGATCTTTAATCTTTTTAAAATATCTCTGTTCTGCCTTTCTACTTCACCGTTCATTTGGGGCCAATATGGTATCGTATTATAAATTTTAATTCCGCATTCATTCCAGTATTTTTTAAATGATTCACTGGTGAACTGATTTCCATTATCACATATTAGTGTTGCAGGAAACCCTAACCTAGAGAAGACTTCTTTTAAATTCTTTATTGTATCAGTAGCAGTGATATTTCTCATTAGTTTTATTTCTTTATATCGGCTATAATAATCTATTAAAACTAGTAAATAATCATTATTAGGCAGGGGTCCTAAAAAATCAATTGCTCCATCTACCCAAGGTTCTTTAGGAAGCTCTCTTCTTTTCATTGGATTAGGCGGATTTGGGGCAGAAACCAGTGTGCATCCTCTACATGACTTAACCGTGCGTTCAGCATCTTTGTCTATCTTCGGCCACCAGACCTTTGTTCGAAGTCGGTTTTTCATTGAGACAATTCCTGGGTGTCCCTCATGGCCGCTTCTAACACTCTCTGACGGAGTTCTTGGGGGACGATAATTTTGTTGCCTCTCAAAAGGATTTCGTCATGAAAACATAACTCTGTTTTTAAGGCTTCTTTGTCGGTCGAGGACACAGCTTCAATATCTTTTAGCGATACCGCATTTGGTCTACTATATTCAACATACATACATACATACATACATACATACATACATAAAATCACGCGTGTCCCACTTAGTGGGTTCGCATAAACCCGATAACAATAAGAATAACATCAACATCATACAACAAATCCTTACTCTTAAACATATTAAAGTGACCGATTTTCGGTAGCGCAATACCGCATCCGGATCACAATAATAGTTAGGAAACAATCATCCTACGCCACACATTCCTATCTAAGCAGACTTCTTTCACCTCGGCCACACTCATAATTGCATTCATACATGCTCTTCTTCTCTTCACACTTGGAAACGCTCTCTCTTTAAGCACCCTACTAATCACATCCATCCACTTACACACTGGTCGGCCACGCAATCGAAAACCATCAATTTCACCAAGATATATACGCTTAACAAGCCGTTCACTCGCCATTCTCTCCACATGCCCAAACCATCTCAACTGACTCACACCAACTCTCTTAATCACATTGTTCCTAACTATACATTCTTCATACACCAAATTATTCCTCACGCGATCCCGTCTGACATACCCACATACACCACGTAAATACCTCATTTCCACGGCAGTCACTCTCTTTTTATGCTTCCCCGTCTATGCCCAGCATTCGCTTCCATACATCAAAGCAGGCACTAGCACTCCATTATATACACTCAACCGAACATCCCTTGATACGTTAATATTTCGTGCAAACATACCCAGAGCACCCATTACCTTACATCCCGCACTCACTCTCCTTTCTATCTCTCGATCAATTCGACCATCTCTCGACATCATGCTACCCAAATATACAAACTCATTTACCTGCTCCAGTTTCACTCCATCCACCAACACATTGCACTCAGTCACCAGTCAGGCACTACACTTTCACCAATATGTACACCATCCATTTCATTCAAAGCTCTCCGCAATAACACATCCATATACAAGTTGAACAACCACGGAGACATACCACAGCCCTGTTTCACACCAACATTTATACGAAACCAATCACTCAACCTACCATCTATTCTCACAGCAGCCTCACTACCCTCATACAACGCTCGAATCGCTCCCAACCAGTTTCTATTCACACCGTACTCTCTGAGTACATCCCACAAAGTATCTCGAAGAACGCTATCATACGCCTTCTTTAAATCGAGAAAGCCACAGAACACCTTCTTGTTCTTGTCAAGTGACTTCTAAACAATCATACGAAGAGCAAACAATTGATCGACACATCCCCTCTCAGGCAAAAAACCACCCTGAACGTCACTAATTTTAGAAATAGTTAAGGTTCGCACCTTATGAATTAAAACCTTACCAAAAAGTTTCCCTACTACACTCAACAAACTTATCGCGCGAAAATTCGTACATTCACTCGAACTGCCTTTGCCTTTGAATAATGGGCAAATAACAGCTTTTTTCCAATCTTCAGGAACCACACTACGTTTCAAACAAAATCTAAATAAATAAATTAACCATTCAAAAACTTTCTCTCCTCCATACTTTAACATCTCATTTGTAATTCCATCCAAACCCGCAGCCGTACCATTCCTTACACAAGCCAATGCATCACATGCATCACTTTCATCTATATCATAATCATCTTCATTATCATTTTCACTGCCAGTTTTGTTACCATCATCCCTTTCAATCTCACCTCCATACAAACCTTTAAAATACTCGCACCATCTATTCCTCACATCTGATTCATTCCTCAATAACTCTCCATTCGTACTTCTCACAGCTTTCACAACTCGACTACTTCCACCCCGCAGTCTCTTCAACAATTGATTAATATAGTTTTCATTATCAAATGGTTCTGGAGCCTCAGTATTACATAGTCTTGATAGCGGGTCAGCAATGTTAGATTTCCCAGGACGGTAAATGATCTTATATTTGAATGCCTGTAATCTGAGAACCCACCTCTCAATTCTAGCACATGGCTTTGATTTTTTGCCGAATATAGTTTCCAGAGGTTTGTGGTCGCTAACGAGCTCGAATTCTCTACCAAAAAGATATATTTTAAAGTGTTCGACAGCCCAGACAAGTGCCAGGGCCTCCTTCTTCGTTTGACAGTATCTCTTCTCACAGTCTGTCAAGCTTTTATGCCCTCTGTTGTTAACTCATGTCCAAGAAATTCTATTCTCCTTACCTTGTAAATACACTTCGCTTCGTTTAAAAGGACATGATTTTCTTTCAACACGTTTAGTGTTTTCCTAAGTCTTTTATCGTGTTCGTATTCGTCTCTTCCATGGGTGATTATGTCATCGATGAAATTTGCTGTGCCTTCACAACGTAGTAGCATCTTCTCAAGATTTTTTTTGGAATATTTCAGGGGCACAAGATATCTCGAACATTAAGCTTTTGTACCGAAAGAGTCCTTTGGAAGTGCTAAAAGTTGTGATATAACATGAATCGGGATTAATCTCTAATTGATGGAACGCGTTTTTTATGTCTAAACGCGAGAAATATTTTGCTTGTCGGAAATGTGGTAGAAGTTCATTCATGGTTGGTAGTGGATGGTTTTCCCTAATTATGGCTTCATTAGCCCGCCGTATATCGATGCAGATACGTACTTCGCCGTTTTCTTTTAAGACTGGGACCATAGAGGAGACCCATGGTCACGGTCCATGAACTTCTTCTATAATGTCAGAATCTTTTAGTTCTAAAATTTTACAATTCACTTTTTTCTCTAAGGGAATTGGTGTTCTCCTGTATGGCTGAATAACGGGTTTAATGGTCTTGTCGATTGGTATTGCAACTTTTATATTTTTGAATTTTCGAAAAGGGCTGATAGCATTTATTTGAAGTCCTATCTGTAAAACTCCGAGTTCAATGGCAGTGCTTTTTCCTAGTAAATTACGCGTGCTATTGCGTACGACATAAAATACTGCTTCCTTACTGGCATTGTTGACCGTCACATCAGATTCAAAGGAACCCGTAATGTCTAAAGGTTTCCGGCTTCCATAAGGCAGAAGCACCTTTTCTGGATGTTTTATTGGATTAAAAACTTTTACTCTTTCTTTCTTCAGATGTTGCCATGTTTTATCAGTAATAATATTGCACCTGCTTCCCGAGTCAATCATCATGTCTATATTCACGCCTCCTACCCGACATTTTATAACCGAGGCATCGTCCAACTGGAATACATAGTCAACCTGTTCACTTTTTATAGTGCTCTGTCTAGGCTTTTTTGTTTAGATCCTGTTCTATTATTGAACATTCTTCTTTTCTGTCCTGACCTGCACTGTTCTCGGTAATGGCCGAAAAACCCACATTTTAAACACTTTTTTCCCTTGCAGGGAATTTGCTATCATTCTGTAAATGTAAATAATGCCGCACCTTGTGCAGCTGTTATTATTACTCCGGTGTTTCCTATCTGTATTGTTATACTTTTCCAAATCTATTCTATTGATTTCACTGCTGCTACTACTTTGATTAATTACGTTCATTTTATCAAATTGTTCCAGCTGCCTGCGGACTGCTTCTAAAGCATTTGCCTCAGAAACAATTTGATCTAATGTGATAGAATCTCCCGTTGTGAGTATCTTCTTCCGTAATTCGACTGTACTACATTTCTTTACGATTTGGTCTATTAAGTGTTCCTCGATATTCAAAAATATACACTTACTAACATTAACATAATCTTCATATTTTCTTTCTGTTTATAATTAAGGTGAGTGGTTACTAAAATTTGTTTATAATCTTATTCATTGTACTATTAAAATTATTTTTATGTTAAAGCTGAAGATGGACCGCTGTGGTCCGAAACGTCCTATATTAAAGAAAAATAAACGTTTTTTCCAAACCGGATCAGTAAGGCCTTTTTCTGAATGACCTTGAAAAAAAAACTTTTTCAGTATACATAGTTTGTACAACGACCTTTGCAGGTAAGTATATACAATACTTTAGTTGTGAAAGGTAAGTGTATAATAACAGGTTACATTTCATTTCAATAAGTTACAATACGTATTTGCTTCTTCTTAGATGTAGTTGGGTCCATCTCCTTCTGTTTCGGGTCCTCATTTGGTATATTGGATTGATGTAGTTGGGTCCACCTCATTCTTTTCGGGTCCTCTTTTGGCCTGCTGGTTTGGTGTGGGTAAGTGGTTGAATTACGTATTGTCCGGACTGAATTCCGACGTGTATAGTATTCCTCTCATTATGCTGCAGGTGTCTAGAATTGTTATGTATGATCTGGGTGGCATGTGAAGTACTTTCAAGGCATCATGTAATTTATAAGGGATTTCTCCTAATGCTCCAATGATGACAGGTACAATTTCGATGCTATCAATATCCCATAACTCCTTAATTTATCTAGCAAGCGATGTATAGTTCTTGAAGTTCGTGCTTCTGGTGGTCTCGATGTTTGTGATGTATGGAATAGCTATGTCTATTATGTACACTTTTTTCTCAGGCTTGTTGTGTTTAACGTAGTGATCTGTCTGTATGGTTCTATTCCAATAAAGTTTCCCTTTTTCATTAGCGATAACGTTGGCTGGTTGGTATTTGTAGTATGCTGTTTGGTTTGTGGATGCCAGATGTTGATGGACAATTCTTGCCACTTTATTGTGTCTCTCCGTTTATTCTTTTGATGTTAGTGACTGACAGCCACTTATTAGGTGTTCTGTAGTTTCTGGGGTTTTGTGGCACATCCTACAATTATCTGTTACTATGGTGTTATTTTTTATTACGGTTTTCCTGTAGTTACGTGTTGCCATTACTCTATCTTGTATTGCAAATGTAAAACCTTCTGTTGCGGGAAAGATGTTTGTGTGTTGGAGCCACGCATTTCTTGCCGGATAATCTATGCCATCTCTAGTTAGACCTGCTATAAATCTCCCATACAATTGTTTAGGCTTCCACTCTTCTATTTTCTGTTATTGGTTGTGGATGTTATCAAGGTATTGATTGTTTTGCATATTTAGTGGGGTGTTGTTAAGGTCTGCTTTCATTAGTGTAGCGTACAGGTTATTGGACTTGCTTTTATTTAGGAAGAAGGTACGAAGGTTGTTTATTTGTATGTAGTGTGCATTGCTGATATCGACTAGTCCTCTTCCTCCTAGGTTCCTGGGAAGGTGGAATCTCTCCACTGAGCTGTGGGGATGGTGGCATCTGTGTTTTGGTCCATTTTAAGATGCCAAAACTGTAGGTTAGTACAGGTAAGGCGTATGTGTTTATTGCCGTAACTATATTTTTTCCAGACAGTTTTGTTTTTAGGATATTATTTACTCTCACCAGTGTTTTTTCTTATACTTCTAGTTTCATCTGTTTATGATTTATGATTGTTGTTTGAATTACTCCGAGGTATGTGTACGTTTCTTCTTTCTCCGTACTTTCTATTAAACTTGGTTCTTGGTTTTGTAGGACGTAGTTATCCGCTTGCACCCACTTTCCTTTCTTCATTCCGTTTGTTTTTCATTTTTCAATACCAAATTCCATTCCGATGTCTTTACTAAAGTGTTCAGTTAATTTTCTTCATCTTGTTTAACTGGGTCTCTGAATCGTCTATAAGTTTGATGTCATCCATGTACATCAGATGTGATATTCGAGCGTTTGTCTTGTCAATCTGGTAGCCATATTTGGAGTTCTTTAATAATATATATAGAGGGTTTAACGTTAAACAGAACCAGAATATTATTATTATTTTTATTATTATTATTCTTCCCTCCCGCGGGCCCACCCTGTCGTGGTGGGGGAGGGGGACTCAGTAGCCTTTGTTGCCAACAAAGGTGAAACTAACGGGACCTGACGATTTATTATAACCGGTCGATTAGTAGGTGATCGTCCGTGCACAGTTTTTTCATACCTACCTGCATGTTGACCGTGTGCGGTGACCCGTGTCGGTGGAGGAGGGGATCCTGGTAGTTGAGGAAGCCCCAACACACTACTTTGGCTCTGAATTCGCCTAAACGGGAGGTCGCAGGCTAACCCACCTGCGGCCAATCGGTTCCCATCCCGTTGCGAGGCTTGGGGGTGAGTAGTCTTGGGATGTGGCAGGATCACCGGAAAGCAAGCGTGCACGAGGACATAGCGGCCCCATCGTGATCTCTCCCGTGGATTGGCCCTGCTGCTCTCCGGGATTGTTATAGTCTTTGAGAAGCCCTGGCACTATACCGGTTTGCGGTATTAGTGTCCCCTTTGAGACTCCATGGAGGGTGGGGATACCAAAGACCGAAAGTTCATTACAAATAAACATGAAATTTTCCAAGCCGCTCTCTGGTTCGCCGACCTCCAAAAACGTTGCGCTCGGAGCCGTGTCAAAAGCTCCCGGGGAGAAAACCCCGTCAAAAAACAAAAATTCTTGTGAGGGTTCATCTAGTAACCCTACTATTGATATGAACCAAGAAAAGGAGGTAGTACCCCGGTTCTTGGTCATTCAAAGGCTTAGTGGTAATTTTGAAAAAGTTAGCCCTTTTCTTATACAAAAATTACAATTTGGATTGGATGGAGATTTTAAAACCATTAAGAAAATTAAAGATGAACTACTTGTCGAGACAGTTTCAGCTCCTCAAGCTAAAAAAATATTGAAAGTAACGAAAATGAGAGATATGGGAATAGAAGTGGTCCCTCACAGAGCACTTAATGTATGTAGGGGTTTCATTTATTGCAAAGACCTCTTGAATTGTACAGTGGAGGAGATATGCTCTGAGCTACGGGAACAGGGTGTAATTGAAGTAAGGCGAATTAAGTCTAGAATGAATGGTGAATTCAAAGACACGCCGAATCACATCTTAACCTTCAATACCTCGAAACTTCCAGCTAAGTTAAAAGTAGCGTATATGTCCCTCCCTGTACGCATGTATGTACCTGCACCTATGCGCTACTTCCGATGTCAAAAGTTCGGACACACAGCCTCACGGTGCAATAGTCCACACATTTGCATATGTGGAAAGGTCTTGCATGAAGGAACCCCTTGCATAGAACCCATTAGATGTATTAACTGTGAAGGCGACCGCTCTGCCCGTTCCAAAATTTGCCCTCTTTATAGGCAAGAGCTCAAAGTAGAGGAGAATATTACTTATTTTGAAGCAAAGAAGAAGGTTGGTATTCCTACACCGGCCGGTATTTCTTATGCAAACAAAGCATCAGATTTAGTAACACCGGATCCTATTTCTTTTGCACAGCAAGTAATTTCTCATCTTGTTCACGCATTAAAAAGTGTCTTTGTTACAAAAGAATTTTTTAATGCCAAACAAAGTGCACCTCTTACCTCCTGTAATCCTATTTCGACTCCATCTAAAATTCCTACACAAGAGAAGAAAAAAGCAAATTCTACTAATTCTTCTTTTGTGTCTATTTCTTCTGGCCCTTCTTCTTCTATCATTCCTACAAAGGAAAAGAATAGGGCAACTACTATTGTTTCTTCTTCCGACGAAGATCTTTCTTTTAACTCTGCACCTTCGCAGTAGCAAAAGAAAAAGAAGGGTTGGCCTATAGGAAAACCAAATCATGGCATATTGATCCAAGGGATAGAATTGTTGAGAATCTGCTTGATGATGCAAACCTTGTTCTAGTAAATGATGGTTCACCCACATATTTTAATGCCCGTTCAGGGATATTTTCTTGTATCGACCTAACTATACTCTCATCAACATTATCAACTCGTTACTCTTGGCGGGCACTTGATGATCTACATGGGAGTGATCACTTTCCTATAGTGATCACTACAGACACTCCTATGTGTGAACAAGTGTTTGCGCCAAGTTGGTTAATTAGTAAAGCCGATTGGTCATGTTTCAAGGCATCCCGTAAAATTCCACCCATGCCTAATAACAGCAATATAAATGTAAAACAAGTAACAGAAAATATTTTCTTAGCTGCATTCGTACTTATGGAACTGGAATATGCTCTGTGCCAATCGAAGTCGTCATCGCCAAGCTTAGATAGAATTACCAACGATATGCTCAAAAATTTAACCCTTTATTTTAAACTACACTTGCTTTCCGTATACAATATGCTCTGGCAAGAAGGTTCATATCCTGAGAAATGGAAGGAAGCCATTGTCATCCCTATCCCTAAGGTTGCAAAAGACCTATTGATACCGTCAAATCATAGGCCGATTAGTTTAACGTCTTGCATCGGAAAGATATTCGAGAGAATGATCAACAACCGTCTTATGTGGATTCTAGAAACCAATAATTTTCTGTCAGATCACTAGGCCGGGTTTCCCAAATTCAGATCCACCGTTGATCATCTCGTATAACTAGAAGACGCAATTCTCACTGCTTTCAATAATAAAGAACACTTGGTTGCAGTGTTCTTTGATCTGGAGAAGACCTATGATATGACGTGGCGTTATCATATTCTTAAGAAGCTACATGGCTGGGGTTTCCGTGGTAATTTGCCGCAACTTATTTCTTCTTTTCTGGCAGAACGCAAATTTAGAGTTCGGGTCGGTACTTCTCTATCATCCTCAAGGATATTAGAGAATGGAGTACCCCAAGGCTCTGTTTTGAGCGTCACACTTTTTGCCATTGGGGTAAATGAGCTTGTGTCCTTTGTCGGATCTGTAGTTCTGTATATCTATGTTGATGATCTCACCATTTTCTGTTCTGGTAAGAATATGGGTGACAGAACTTTGCAATCTGTAATTAACAGCATTACACGGAAGGCTGACAAAATTGGATTCAGGTTCTCTCACGAAAAAACCCAGTGCATGCAATTCTGTCGCCTAAACCGACCACACTATGGACCACTCCTTTTTATGAGGGATAATACTATTAAAATCGTCAATAGCGTCAGATTCCTGGGACTCTATTTCGATCCAAGGCTAACTTGGAAATTACATGTTGAAGAGCTAAGGACTATTTGTCTCCAAGCTCGAAACATTATAAAAATGTTGTCGGGTACTAAATGGGGAGCAGAACCCAAAACTCTTATACGGGTGTATCAATCTCTGGTTTTATCAAAGATTGATTACGGGTGTGTCGTCTATGCCTCGGCAAAACGTACAACCCTTAATAGACTAGACTAAATCCACAACCAGGCTCTACGGTACGCTCTTGGTGCGTTTCCCAGTACCCCTACATTAAATTTGTATTCAGAGTCAGGACTGACGCCACTTGATGTAAGACGTAAAAAGTTTCTGCTGCTTTATGTTTCTAAAATCAAGCCATTACCGCAACACAAGAACTTCAGTACTTTCTTTCGGAGTGATAATTTGTGCAATCCACGACAAATTCAAACCAGACCCGCTGGTATCCGTGCGAAAGAGCTTCTATAAGAAATAAGTTTTGATATACCATTATCGATTCCTGTAGTGGAATCTGAAGTACCGCCGTGGTTGGTTCCATTAGCTGACTAACTACATAATAACTATATACGACAAGTCCAAAAGTCCCCCGATAATGATACAGTCAAGGTTTCTAGAGTTTCTGCACGGATACAAAAACACGATGGTAATTTATACGGATGGTTCTAAAACCCACCATGGTACTAGTTGCGCAATTGCTGATAACACACAGTACTCATGGTCAATGCCTCTTTTAACTTCTATCTACATAGCAGAATCCTATGCTATCTGGCAAGCTCTACGCTACTGCGAGTTCGTTAGAACTTCTAGGAAGTTCCTCGTAGTAAGCGATTCTTTGAGCGTCCTACAAGCCATTTCAAACCCTTTTACTGTTGACCCAATTATTCAGCATTGTCCCTCATGAAACATCTTCATGAGACAGGGAGAGATATTTATTTCCTTTGGGTGCCAAGTCATGTCGGCATTAGGGGTAACGAGTTGGCTGACGAGGCAGCACGTTCTGCTGCTGATAGTAACTCTGTTGATGTGGTAGTGTATAAATCTTCAGTAGTGTTTCATCAAGACCAGAAATCTTGTCTTGATGATCATGTCTTGCCTTGATTTTCAAGACAAGAAAATAAAAAAATCTTGTCTTGCTCATTTCTTGGCGACTTACTTCTTGTCTTGTTTCAAGATTTCTTGATATTTCTTGATTCTAGACGTTTTAGGGGAATCCCCTTTCTCTATCGCTTTATCCAATACGAACGCTCAAGTGTAGCGTTGGCGTCAGTCATTGGCTCTTTTTAAATGTTACTATAATTTCGTCGCGTCGCGAAGGGCCGGACCCCTGCGTGTTCGGGGAGCAACCTAATTAAATAACAGTCTAATCGCCAGTTTGTCAATATATTGTTATACTGTTTTTTTTTTTAATAAAGGCAACAGGCATTGAATAACTTTTTTATTTTATATGATGCATTACGAGTACACAAACCAAATTAACATATACCTATATAGTATGTAGTATTATTAAACAAAAATAGTTTCTAATATTTTTGAACTTTAACTTTACGTTGATGTACATGTACAAAAAAATCCTAATAGTATAAATAAAAGATTTCTATATAAAAGTGTTTTTATATAGAAATTTAATTCCTTTAACGAGATATTGGGATATTTCCGAAGATATTTCACTATTTAATTGTAAATATTAGTTCTATTATCTATTTTCTAACATTTAAACTGTACGCGCATACGAATAAAATAAAGTCCGCATTCTTATTTACATATTTCAATAGAGCGATAAGTAAGTGGCTGTTTTTAGAGCAAAAAATCAAAGAAGTTGAATTACGCAGGAAATGGTTGATCATATGAGTAAAATGTTTTTATTATTTTATATATATATAATTGTTTGATTAATTCAATAATAAAATAAAAAATATAGCATAATATTATTTCATATAAAGTAAGTTACGGATTAATTCCAGTTAGACACTGTTTTGAAAATATATATTTTAGTTGAAACGGACATATCGGAAAATTCTTAGATATCAAATTTTGTAAAATAATATTGAATAGTTTTAAAAATAAAGATAATGTAAACTCCCCATGGGATAGCCTCCGTGTGGTTCTATCATATACAGAATGTTAATGAATATTTACATGCTATAATTTCATAGGGTATGTAAAATAGACTGACTTTTACTAATAAACTCATATCCGGAAACGAACCGTTTTCGAATTACAAGCTCTTAAAAGAGTAATTATTATCTACCTAATTTTAATTGTTTTTGACTTTTGACGTCAGTTATTAGTTTACATACCATTGATTTTTTTAAAATAATTTTATTCATTTTTTAATACATATTAATAATTGCTCAAATAATAACGATCAATTTCAATGCAAGCATTGCAACGTACCTAACATATTTTGATACATTCGTTAAAAAACGTAGACAGAGTAATTATTAGTTTTGTTTACAAAACTAATAATTTTGTTTACAAAACTACTAATTTCGTTTACAAAACTAATAATTGAAGTGACAGGTCACAGCCAACTAAAATAATAGGATATTAAAAAACAAGTTTCATAAGATAATCTGTTAACGCACAAGTCTATATTGTGAGGACGAGATATACTTACCTGAAAATTTAGACTTATACCTTCAAGTGTCGCGTCGATTTCAATAAAATTATTTATTTTAAAAATCATAGTCAGAGATACCAAATTTCATATTTTAATTATAAACGCGGATTTACAAAATTAATTGTCAAGAAATCAAGATTTCTTGTAAAGAAATCTTGATTCTTGATAATACATTCTTGTCTTGTCTTGGGACATAAAATATATTTCTTGTCTTAGGCTTGTCTTGATTTCAAGACAAGATCAAGACAAGATCAAGACAAGATCAAGAGTGTTTCTTGATTTTTGTGAAACACTAATCTTCAGATATAACTCTTCATCTGAAGAAAGAGGTATTAGCTTTGTGACAGCGCACATGGGATGGGGTTCAGAACCATCTAAAAACCATTAAGGCGTTGGTTGCACCGGTTTTATTGCCGAATGATCGTACCAGAAGGTATCAAGTCAAGATCCATCGTCTGAGAATGGGTCATACAAGTCTAACACATGGGTACCGTTTAAATCGGGACAATGCCTCTATATGCAACAGATGTGATATTGCTCTGACAGTTGAACACATTCTTGTTGCATGTCCACAGTATGATCCACCCAGACGACTATATCACTTAAATCAAGATCTTTCTTTTATTCTAACAGACCCTGGTAAGATTCATAATGTTCTAAAGTTTTTGCGTGCGGTAAATATATATGAAAAGTTATAGACTTGATTTTTTTTCATCTCATTTAAATTTTCTTTATTTAATTCGTGTATTCTTTTCTATTTTTCCCATTATACGTATACATAAGTATGCGTAAATACTTTTTTTTTATTGTATTTTATGCATATGGATTTTGTTGATCTCGTATACGTATGTATATTTATTTTGTATATTTATTTACGCATGTTAGTTTTTTTAAAATTTATTATTATACTTCTATTTGTAATACTCACATAGTAGTATATGTCCCGTATATTTATTTATATTATACTTTTGGAGTAGTATATGGGCTAATAAACTCAGAAGTTGATGCCCCTCTTCTAATTAAAAAAATATATTATTATTATTAATATTATTATTATTATTATTATTATTATTATTATTGTAACATAACCAAGGTAAGTATAGCTCTCATTTTCTAACATTCCTGTTACCTTTCCTTGGTTTTGGATATCAAATCCTGCACTTTCCTGCCATTTTCCATATATCGTTGTGCTCGTTTTACATTTATTCAAACAAAATGTCATCTTTATGTCTGTACTGAACCTTCCTACATTTTGTAACATTTTCCCCATTTCTTCCTTTTTCTTTGCGAATAGCTTCAAGCCATTCATATATCAGAGGTGGGTGAAGTTTTGGTTATATGGGGTAACCCTTGTGTTGACGGTTTAATATTGATGTTAATGGTTTTATTCAGAGACAAAACCATAGTAGACTAAGGGCATCACCTAGGAAGATGCCTCTACGTATTGGTATATGACCAGCCTACCTTAGCATGGCTTTCTGAACAATTCGTCGACGTTACTCCCCTTTCTTTCAAGTTCCTTTCTCTGTCTTGACTTTCTTCTTCCTTGTTGTGAGAGGTATATCATCGTCATCTAACTCGAGTTTTCGTTTCCCACTCGAGCTGTCCATACGAATCGCCAAGGGCACGTCTTCCTTGCTGCCTTCAGGCCCCGTTCCAAACTACTTAGATTGGATTCGCAGCTGCTCGTCAGAGAACTATTCATTTCCGGTTGGCTTTCGTCTTCCTCTACTTCTGGAATTTCTTCCTAGATTTCTTCTTTAATACCTTGCTGAACACGTTCTCTTTCTCTCTTGCGATCTCTTTCTTTTTCGCTTCCGTCTTCTTTCTTCATATCCATACTTGACATTAACGGATTCCTCCTTTACCTCTAGAATTTCTGCCTACATTTCTTTTTTAATTTCTTACTGGACACGCTTTCTTTCTTTTTCGCTTCCGTCTTCTTTTGTAACAGCGGAGTTTTCTCTTCTAGCAAACACTTCGTTTGTAATTCGTCGCACTTTTTTATCTATGGCTTCGGTGTTTTCATTTGCCTTAGCATAAATATTTGGTACTCGCGATTGGTTACGTGAAACTTGTTTGGCAGCTTTATGATCTGATATATGTGAGAGTGCGTTAACCATAGTTTTTTGGCGGCCTAATTGCAATGTTTGCTGAGTATTGCTGTTTCCAACTCCGGAGATGAGTGCCTGAGTGGCCAGGTACTCCAAATCGCTGTCAGGAGCCGTTGGATGTGCGAGACGACCCAAACAAGCCTTGTCGGCCCCAAACTCCAGAAGGCCTTCATCAGTTTTTCCAGAATTCTTCAATTTCCGCACCAACATTTGTTCCATGATTCCTTAATTATCCTCTACTCTTCCAGAATTCACCTTCAATTCTTGTTCCAATTTCTGTTCCAGAATTCCAGAATATTCTTCAGATTTTCTAGAACTCATCCAATTCCTGTGCCAATGTTCTAGAATGTTCCATTAATTCTTCTTCCAAAGCTCCGGAAATTTCCTCCCCTTTTCCAGAACTTACATGCAATTCCCTTCCCAATGTTCTAGAATATTCCTTTAATTCTTCCTCCAGTGCTCCGGAATTTTCCTCCACTTTTTCAGAACTTTCCTCCAATATCCGATCCAAAGTTCTAGAACTTTCTTCCCATATTTGTTCTAATCTTTTACAATGTTCTTCTAATTTTTGTTCCAATGTTCTAGAACTTTCTGCCATTTCCTGTCTCAGTTTAGCAATGTCGGACGGGTCAAATAAGTAATCGTCGGGATTTTCATCAGAATCGATCAATGCCTGCCACAGTCTTTCTTGAAGTACTGACTTATTTCCTGTTGTTTCCAAATCCCGTTCTTCCAGTTCTCTCTTGAGATCACTTGCTTTTAATTCACTTAATTTTAATTGTGTAGCCGCCATTTTATTTATTTTTATTTACACTTCACAGATTATTAACAACCCCACACCTGACACCAATTGTAACATTTATTTATATGGGTGAAGTGTAAAAATAAGAGAAATAATATTAATAATTAAAATAATACGTTTATTAAACGATGAATAATTAAGGATAAATATTAAATAATAAAAATAACTAACACTATGATTAACTAATTATAAAGACTAATTTAAGATTAAGAATATTATTAACTGCTTAAACACTAAGATTATTTATTTATCCAATATTTATATCACTACATTTATTTATATAACTACATTTATTTATGTTCACCACTCGTAGACTATTTATTTACATCACCGACTTCATTGCTCGTTGCTTCTATATCACAGACTATTTCTCCGCTGTCCTTCGGACGGTATTTATACAGCCCAGTGTCCTTTTGGAACTGTCGGACGCGGCAATCATCGAATACGAAGGAATCACTCCACCGGATGTAATTAACCAGTCTAAACGCGTATGGGTTTCCCCCAAGGGGAATTACGTCATCGCCCGAGAACATGCCACCAGTGGCGGCGCAAGCATTAGGCGCAGATTCGTATAATGCCTACCTTGAATCTCATCCAAGAAACTCGCGAAGAAGTTCAGCCATTACTTCGTGCAAACGGCTTCATTCTTTCACTCATAAGTATGTCTACACCATGCTTTGCATGCTCATTCTCCCGAATGCCCGACCACATACAAAATATTCCATCTACTTCTTCCACATTACATACTTTCCTCATTGTCACACAAAACATATACACTGTAGTACATTCGCATTGCATTAATCAACCCATTCTCTTTCCCATTCATACCTCTAACATTCCACGTTCCCAACTTACACTCATCATATATTCTCCATTTATTGTTCATTTGTATATAAATAGAAAAGTTAAAAGAAATAAAAACGGATTTTCTCGTAGAATAAATCAAAGCAGCTTACCAGGCTCGTCCTTGAAAAGAAGAGAACTTACGTAAACCTTATAATTTTTAACGTACATACATTACGTTATATTTTAATATTTAAATCAATTCTTACTTAAATTTCAGTTAAAACAAAGATGCACAATCTAGCCATTTTTTTAAATAATTACATGATACGAATTTTTACTTAATATACAATGAAAAAATCTGATGTGGCCAGCACAATACCTTCCGTCAATCCTGTGTATTATGTACAAATGCCATAAATAAATTTTCTTGCAAAAGATTCTAAATTTTTGGTATTATGTGATTCCCTTTCTCGGCAACTGAATTCCATACTCCTGATAACAAACAAACCACATGAAATAAGAAAATCATGAAATTTTCAATGAAAAATTATAACACTTGTCAGTTATGAACATAATTAATTGCTGTCATTTTGACACGGGTCCCCATATCTGCTTGCCAAAGTCAGCAAAGTCATGTCACTACACGCGCCCTATACATAAATTTTCTTGCAAAAGATCCTATATTTCCAGTAAAGTTATTTCATAAACAACTATGCAACTTGCACTTGACACTGACATCTTCTTTTTCTTTAGTTTTTCCCATTCGTTAGGGGGTCGCTATTTTTTATTTTCTTCTTCCACTCATTTTTGTTTTGCGTGTCGTCCTCATTCAGTTCCTTTTCTCTCAAGTCTTCTGCAATACAGTCTTTTCATCTTATATTTGGTCTTCCTATGTTTATTCCACCTTCTATTAATATATTCATCTCTCCTCATGACATGTTCAAACCAATGTAATCGTCTCTCATATCTAGAAACTTCTAACACTAGAGTTACTTCCCTTATTCTTTCATTGATTTATTGATACTGACATCTGTCAATTTGAATTACCTGAATATATTAGCAGTTTCCATGGTTAAGTTAGCATAGTTGGCTGAATTATGAAATTTATATGAAATTTATTATCTTTATTCTTCTTTAACTCTATATCTGTTGAATATCAAATATAAAATGCAATCAAATCTTATAGACAATAATATATTCTTTAAGTTATAATAACATTTAACTGAGTTTTTCAAGAAAAACTGTTAAAATCTTCAAATGAGGGTACTTTTGGTTGACCAATTATAACCAAAATCTAATCAAGTCTGCATATAGTTGTAAGGAAGAGGAATACGCAAGAATTGTAATTTTTGGAATTCTAGTATTGGAGATATCGTTGACGAAACTGCGGTCACACACACACACATACACACACACACACACGTACACACGAACACACACACACATACAGACATCATCGTAAAAATAGTAAAATCATATTGTAAAGACCCTAAAACGTGCTTATTCAATGAAAACTCACCATCGAATTTTTTGACCAGACAATACCTTCCTTACCTATACGTGACGGAAGGTAAAAACATACGCATATATATATATATATATATATATATATATATATATATATATATATATATACATAAAAAAATATTGCCTCTAATTTAACAATACATGTGTGGTGTGTTATATTTTATCTCTAATGCTATAGTTACTGATACATACGAGTATTGTATAATTATTTTTACTTTCCGTTAAAAAATTCGATAGTGAGTTTCTAATGAATAAACACGTTTTAGGGTCCCTATAATACGAATTTACTATTTTTACGATGATATATGTATATATATGTATGTGTGTGTGTGTGTGTGTGTGTGTGTGTGTGTATGTAACGATCGTTTCAGATCACATAACTCCAATATCACGATTCTAAAAATTATAATTTTTTGTACTTCTCGAGTTTAGTTGCATATGCAGACGTGATTACATTTTGCTTATAATTGGTCAACCGAAATTACCCTCATTTGCTACTTTTAACAGTTTTTCTTGACTTGAGAGACAAGAAACTGAATGAGGACGACATGCAAAACAGAATTGAGTGGAAGAAGATGTCCGTGTTAAATGAATTTGCATAGTTTGTTTATGAAATAATTTTACTGGAAATATAGAATCTTTTGCAAGGAAATTTATGTTTGGAATTTGTACATAATACAAATAATATTGACGGAAGGTAATGTGTAGAGATATAAATCTTGTATTTTTAAGAAGATCGTTTTCTGAAGATTTTAACGATCACGACCAAAATATGATGAATAAAACATTTGCCATTGTGTAATATGTGATTAGATCATTTAATTTTAGGATAGTAATTAATATATTATCAGTGAAACATTTTTGTAATATTATATTAATTCAATAAAGGTGACAGAACCAGAAAAAGATGTGATATAATTATTCAAATATGTATGTATAATTTGCCAACATTTTTACAATTTTTACTCAATTTGTGATATAATAAAAATAAAAATTATTTATAATAAAGCTTTATTGCGACAGATTTACAGAATAACATCATTCGATTAGAAAATACAGGTAGACTAGAAAAGGTTTAGTGTACTAGATGAGACTAGTGTTTGTAGCTTACACTGCTGTAGCTGCCGGCACCACCGTAACTGGAGATTTCATGTCCACCGCCGTAGCCGCCTCCATAGCCTCCTCCGTAGCCACCTCCATAGCCGCCACCAAGTCCTCCTCCGAATCCACCTCCAAGTCCTCCGCCGATACCTCCAGCGCCACCGCCGCCGCCGCCGCCGACGAAGACAGGTTGAGCGACGGGCACGACAATGGTCTGTGGCACTCTAATCGGCACGGCCTGAGTGATGGTGACGGGGTATGGCTGCGGCACGGACACAGCATAGGGTTGTGCTTGTGGGACTGGGATTTCCTGGGGCACTGGCACAGGCACGGGCCTAGTAACAGTCACGGGGTAGGGCCTGGGTACAGTGACGGTGTAGGGCTGCGGTACGGACACAGGCACTGCACGTGGTACGGATACAGGCACAGGCACGGAAACAGGTACAGCCACAGGACGGGTCACAGTCACTTGGTACGGCTGAGGCACTGGTACTGCTACCGTCTCGGTGATGGTGTTCACGCTAGTTCCTCCACCACCGCCGCCGCCACCAATTCCGCCACCAAGTCCACCTCCTAGACCTCCTCCCAGACCGCCACCGAGACCTCCGCCGAGACCTCCGCCGAGATCTCCGCCGAAGCCACCATGGCCGCCTCCGTAACCACCTCCATATCCGCCTCCGTATCCACCACCATATCCGCCTCCAAACCCGTGATCACCAGAGCTAATTCCTCCGCAACGACCCACGGTCGCTACGGCAAGGAGCACAGCTACAGTCTGAAAATTGAGTAAAATTGTTTAGTACTCTTAATATTACATTAGAATACTATGCAGATTATAATTACCATAAAAGTTCTCATGATGGTAGTAGAAGTGTAGCTTATGATCGAATGATAACTTTTGTTACAATTTCGTGGTATTTATAGAACATATTACAAAACTTTTACTTACAAAATTCTGCTTGGCTAACCATTTGTGCGAATTATAATTACGACCATATATTAAATTAACTGCTAATGAGATAACTGGACAAAAATAATTCAGGTATAATGCATTTCATTTCATTTTCCTGACTTTTTAATTTCCTTAATTCGGGTACCAATACGTTACAAGCCATTCTTAAAATGCAGTTAAATATCCATATTGTAAACCAGTAAAAAGCAACTTGCAATAAACTTATTTAAAGATGTCCGATAAAGGTCATCTGTATCATGAACGAATTAACAAATTGGTTTACATTTATCTCTCTTATTTGCAAAGAATATACGCGTGTGCGATAAGGACGGATATAACACGCTTGTCTTTCAAAAAATCATATATTATCGAATAAATTAGAATATTCTATTTTAAAACGATGTTCATTGTTGACAGTACTTTCGCTGTAACGTAAGTTTACTTCTTAATTCAGATATATTACCTTGATTCACAGTCGTAGGAATAACGTTACTTTCTGTCAGTGTCACTGACATTGATACTGTGTCAATATTTCATTTTTCACATATTTGGTTTTCATAAAAAAAAGGATAGTAAAGATATTCACTATTATTACAGCTTATGCTCTACTTGTATTGTTTTTATTGACACACAAATTAAGGATACTAATAAGTCTGGAAAATAAAATGACATATATGTAGTTTAATAATTTATGATAGCCTTAATGTAATATTGTTAATATATTATGATTAAATTACATTGAATTAATGTATAAATAATATGGGATGTATGGCAGAGTGTGAAAGTTATAAGTACCTATCCCCTGACGCTTTTCAGTAACAGCTTCTAGTAAATCCTTTAACTGTACAAATAAATATTTACTAAAAACATACAAAAATAATTACGTGTCACGTGTATTATTTATAATAATGCACGTAATGACAACATAGTATCTGATATTAGTATTTTCCTGGTTTTATTCAGTATACAGAGTGTAAACGGAACTAGGGAACGCGATTTTTCTCGGAAGTTATAAGAGATACAAAAAAATCTTTCAAATAAAATTATTAGTGTTTCTAGTAAGCTATATAAATTAATGTAAATCAGAAAAAAAATATTTTAATTTTCTGAGATATACTTATTTTTGACTTTTTTTTAAAAGGTATGCCCTGTATATTTTTATACCATTTAGTAGGATATAATTTTTGCTTTAAAAAAGTTCCATAAGTTATACCTTCTAAACTTAATAGTATTCGAGATATTGAAGAAAATATTAAAATAATTTTACTGGAAATTAAAGCTGGCTATGGAAACAAACTATTTAAATCAAAAATTTCCAAATGCCTGGATTGGAACAAGAGGACCTATAATGTGGCCTGCAAGGTCTCCCGATCTATCGCCCTTAGATTTCTTTCTGGGTGCCATCAAAAACAAAGTTTATGTTACGCACGTTACTACGCTTGAAGAATAAAAACATGGAATAAGACAAGCTGTTAAATAATAAAATTAATAATACTGTAAATCAACATTATTTGTTAAAAAGGCTCAATTTTTGTATACAAGAAAACGGTGAAAATTTTGAATAATTTTTACAGTGTTACCAGCAAGACAATAATTTGAAGTACATTTGTAAATTAAAATGTTTCGTAACTCAATAATTTTGTTTTCATAGCCAGCTTTAATTTCGAGTAAAACTATTTTAATATTTTCTTCAATATCTCGATTTCTATTAAGTTTAGAAGGTATAACTTTAAAAACTTTTTTAAAGCAAAAATTATTTCCTACTAAATAGTATAAAAATATATAGGGTGTACCATTTAAAAAAAAGACAAAAATATCCGAAATTGTTTATTTTTTTTTGATTTAGATTAATTTAATTAGCTTGCTAGAAACACTAAAAATTTTATTTGAAAGTTTTTTTGTATCTCTAATAATTTCCGAGAAAAATCGCGTTCCCTAGTTCCGTTTACACCCTGTATATTCACACTATATATGATCAATATTATACTGTTACAAGATTAGACATTATTCTGCACTTAAATTTAAACACAAAATCAGATAAAATGTTGCATGCAAATATATACCACCTCAATATGACGTAACAATGTCGAATGTGGCATCACGAATATGAGTTTTCATCTCAACTGTTGCCTTCGTGGATCTAAATGATTTTAAAGTGTATGATATTTCTAAATTATATCTATAAAAATAAATTAATATTACCATACTGTTTATATATACATACTTTATAAATGCAAATGTATAAATTATTCAGTTTAGTAAAAGAAACATATTCAAAAGAAAACTATTTGAGATTGGCAGTGACGCGAGTGATGCCAGCTGTTCCGCTAGTTGAAACTGTTTATTTTCATTTGTTAAACACCTGGTAGACGGTCTCAGGCGGGTTTTAATCGCTATTCAAAAAATGTCATATTTGTGACGACATAATAGTATAACAAAAGACCTATTATATCCGAAGTTTTTTAATTATAGTATTATTTTATTTCTAAATTAATATTCAGTAAAACATATACTTCCACTTTTTTTAGTAATTTCCCTTAATTCGATTGACCTGGATTAGTCTATTCTTCTATTCAAATACGAGGACTAATTATATTATTTTATTCAATTTTGACGTTTTAAACTGTCATTATTAACTCCATAACAACAACTATAACTAACTGTTTATTTGCTAGTGAATTAAAAACATTTTATATCACTCCCATAGAATTTTGACTCACTCTGCAATAAAGAATGCACTCAAAATAACATCAGGCACAAAAATAAGACTTTTACCTTAGTATTTATCACACAGATTAACCATTTACATTATTTTTTATAACACAAATGACAGAAAATAAAGCTTGTTTATAATTTATAAATAAACGACTTGACGTCTATCAACGACGATTGTCATGCCTAGCCTACTAATTGATTAGATTTTTATTTTGTAAAAATTAAATATTATAATGGTTTTTATTATTGTTTCGTCAAAATTGAATAAAATATTGTATAAACCACGGGCTACGGACTCGTGGCTTAAGCTTTCTTTTCATGAATAAACATGATCTTAACTCACTTGGTGTATAAATATGTATTAAATACACTTTTAAAATACTGTAATTACCAGGATGATACCAAATTTTATCCTTACAGAAAGTTTCTTACAAAAGATTTATATTTCCAATAAAATTATTTTACAAACATACGTACGAGTATTATGTAATTTTATTGTACTTCATACTGACATTATTTTGTCAATTAGTAATATTCCATGGTGAAGCAGCATAAGTTCAACGATTTATGAAACTATTTTTTATAATTTTTTTATCTCTTTATATATTAAATATGAAGAGAAAAAGACATAATAAAACAGTATAGAGAATAATAAATATCCTGTAACATTTTTAATTGTTATATAAATAAATAGTGAAAAAATATTGTTTAAATAAATTATCTTAGTATTAAGTATTTAATAATATTTTTAGTTTTAAATTAGTGTTTATAATTGTTTAATCATAGTACTAGTTATTTTTATTAACGGAATTAATGGAACATTCTAGAACACTAGAACAAAAATTGGAAATGAATTCTAGAAAAAACTGAAGAAGACTTAAATAGTTAAAAAGAAGATCGATGAATTAGGTGAAAAAATCACTAAAGTTACATCGTCGTCAATGTCGAATTCCGATTTAGCAAAGCCAGCTCTAGTAGAAGAAAGGAAAGTAGTAAAACCTGATAATGTAAACCAAAGTCAGCACATAAATGAGGTCACTAGTGTTTCCAAACTAATATACAATGGTTGAATAAATATTCGCAATAAGTAGGCAAGTGCAGAATAAGTATTATTAATTAATAAGTAGATCAGACCTCAATTTCTTTTGCTGACTTAACTTTACATAGATATATAATGGCCGACTGTACTATAGGGAGACAGTGAAGTCCAGGGCTCGTCTTATCGAACAGTCTCTCCACTCATATACCTTTTTTTATACATTTCAATTACCACGAATATATTTATTATATATAGTAATCCGTTTTATTGCAAACATCCTTCCTAAATATCCTGATCAGTCAAAAACCTGAAGCAGAGACCCCGGGTAAATCAGCAGGAAGAAACAGCAGTAAGTAAACTATTTATTAAAAACCATTTGGTTTTGCTACAAATTGTACCTCCAGCCTGATAAGAACCCACTTTAATTATTATTTGCAAATTCGCCTCATAAAGGCGGGTAACAATAACTAGTACAACAATGTTATAACTATTTGTGGTCCATCTAAATGTTTTTTCATAAATCGTAGAAATGGCCTATAATGGATCGGGGAGAAATTAAATAAACGAAGAAAGAAATTGTGAAAAATTCATGGACTTCGCTGGGATTTGAATCCAGAGCCTTACTATATATAGTAGGACGCTTTAACCAACTGAGCTACGAGTTCCCATCGTGCCAGCCATTTCGTTCACAATAATATATATATATATATATATATATATATATATATAAGGCCCTGGGTTCAAATCCCAGCGAGCCATGAATTTTTCACAACTTCTTTCTGCGGCTGTAGAAGCACACAACTGGACGCCCACAGAGAAGGCTACAGCGTTGATTGTCTCGTTGCGAAGAGAAGCCATTGACATCCTACAAACGCTGAAGGAAGAAAAAAAGACTACGACTATCTAGTCAAGCGGTTGGACATGCGATATCGCAATGCGCACTCCTACATGCTACAGCTCCTGACAGCGTTTTGAAGTACCTGGACATTGAAGCATTTATGTACGGAGTTCGAGACAGCGAAACTCAGCAGGCACTGCGATTGGCCCGCCCAAAAACTTTAATTGGCGCTAAAGAACACGAAAACGACAAAGGAAGAAAAGGAGTCGGAAAACTAAGTCGGGTTGATGCGAAGGGGCAATCGTTGATCCGTAATCTAGTAGCCCTACAATCCATCATTTGTGTCGTATCCCCTCATCATAAAGCCAACAGCATCTACGTGGACGGATCCACTGAAAATGTTACTGGATACGGGTGCGACATAATTAAACCCGATTGGAAAGAAATAAAGGCAAGACGCATCTCAACCAGCCAATTGGCGATTACGTACATCGATAGGAGAAAAAGCTACCGCGTTAGGAGAAACAAATGTTACCATCACCATTGGAAATACCTCATTTAAACATAGCGCACTAGTAGCTGAAGTTGAAGATGAATTAATACTCGGTATGGACGCAATGACAAAGCACGGTTTGAAACTTGACATGAAGAATGGAATGATGAATGTCAATGAAGAAGAATTCGTATTAAACCCACGTCACGACAAGGCTGTGCGCGTACTAATGGCCGAAGACGATACCCTCCCAGAACGAAATGAATCTATCCTGGATGTAAATTTAGATGGTAGTTTCTGTGAGGGAAGTATGTTATGCTTGAGCCCAGGAATTATGATGCTAAAACTGGTACTGGTGTTGTTGTCGGTCAAAGCCAGTTCGAATAATGAACATAAATTATTATCCGGTAGTTCTTAAAAGAGGAAAAATTGTAGGAGAATGCTTGGCAGTATCCTCGTTTATTTGAACTGTAAAGGCCAATGGAGACCATCTCTAGCAATTCCGGACACGCTAATCAATTAAATATCAACATCGTTTCAAGAATTGGCCGCCGATCAAAGAACCAAGGTAAGGAATTTAATTGAAATATTTCAAGATTGTTACAATTCGACGAGAAAGTGAAAGGAGATATAGTTTAACATAAAATAAATACAGGAGGCGTAAGGTCCATCTGTTAACCAGCAAGAAGATTGCCATTGGCGAAGCGTGAGGAAGCAGAACGAATTATTGAGGTCATGAAGCTGGAAGGCGTGATCGAACGTTCAAGCAGTCCGTGGGCTTTACCAGTAGCTACATGATTTTGCGTCCATTATCGTCAACTTAACAACGTGACGAAGAAGGATTGCTACCCGCTACCTCGAATAGACGATACACTGGACACTTTGGCTGGATCGAAGATTTTCTCCACTCTGGATCTAAAGAGCGGATACTGGCAAGTAGATTTAGATACAAAAACATGGAGAAGACTGCCTTCATCATTGGAAAGGGACTCTGGAAAATTACCGTAATGCCATTTGGGCTCTGTAATTCCCCTGCAACATTTGAACGACTAATGGAAACAGTATTGGCTGAGCCATCTCGGAAAACATGTTTATTTTATCTCGACGATATTATTAGGGTAGTAAACACGTTCGAAGACCACGTGAAAAATTTGGAAGAGGTTTTCCAGAGATTGAGGAAGGCTAACCTGAAGCTCAGTCCAAAGAAGTGTCATTTATTTCAAAGAGAAGTTCATTACGTTGGACACGTAGTTTCTGGTAAGGTTATTGCAGGCTGGCCAGTACCTAGAGACAAACATGAACTTAGAAGTTTCCTTGGTTTGTGTACTTATTATCGACGATATGCATCTGGATAAATAGTTTGTAAAGTTGCGTTTAAAGAACTGATATATTCGTTGACAAGTCCACCTGTTCTAAATTATCATGAAGAACAGCTCATACTAGACACAGAAAAGAACTTTTGGTAGTTGTGAAATTCATGAAGCAATTATACAAATATTTATACGGACGAAGATTTTTGATAAGAACTGACCATGCTGCTTTAAAATGGCTGCTACAATTCGAGAATCCAAGAAGACCAGGTGGATAGGTGGATTGAGAGACTACAGGAATACTATTTCTAAATCGAGCACAGGACAAGTAGCAGCTATCGTAATGGCGACGAATTGTGCAAAAGGCCATGCCAAGATGAATACATACATTTTAGTCTACTAGAAGAGAAACATTCCACCATCGCCTGGACAACAGTGATCGACGATAATTGGCAGCCCGGTGAACTATACAAAAACCAGGAAAATGACCCGACTCAAAAATTACAGTATAAAGGATATAAAAGGAGAGCAAATCAGTATGGGGAGATGTTGCACAAAACTCACAGAGTGTAAAGTCGTACTGAGCGCAATGGGGCAATGGTGATTGAGGATGGCCTGTGAAAGCGTGTGGTACAAAATGCTGATAGAACTGAGAAGAAAACTCATTTTGTTATTCCTAAGAGTAGAGTACCAGACGTGTTGCAAGAGATCCATGACGGATCTGGAGATCATTTTAGAGTCAAGAAAACTTTAGAAACATTGTGCCTACTATTTTACTGGGTTAACTGCAATGAACGTTAAAGACTGATGCAAGAAATGTGTGGTTTGCGCTGGAAGCAACGGTCCGCATAAACGACGAAGAGCTCCAATGCGACAATTCAACGTCGGCAGTCCATTTCAATGCATTGTAATTGACGTAGCCGCGCCATTTCCAGAAAGTGAAGACGAAAATAAATACATGCCAGTGGCCGAATGTGGGACCAATATGACATCAAGGCTGAAAAAGGTGGATATCCACCTAATGATTTAGTGTGGCTTTACAATCCACAAAGACATTGCAATTTATCACTAAAACTGCAAACAAAAACGATTTGGTATATCGCATTAAGAAAATACCTACTGGAAAGCCGAGAGGAGTAAGTACACTTTAATCGGTTAGCCCCTTTCGCCGGTGACAACCATGAAGACCATCATGGATCAACTATACGTTGTATCACAGCTCAGGAACCGACTTTTCAAGACTTAATGGAAAACTATTCCTCTAGCCACAAGGCGCAGTACGGCGTGACGAAAGAATAACATCGAGATCTGTTCACGTGGCTTCAGGTTATTCACCGGCCAGTGCGTATCAAAAGCCTTAAAGATGTCCCGCGGTTTATCTTCAGTCTTTAAATCGAAATTTGGACGACTACAAGAACTGACCAACCAAGGTCCATAAGGCGGGAAAACGCTACGACTGAGGTATAGCAACACACATCAGCCATCGTATCGCAGTCTTTGGAACACGCTGTGCAATTTGAGGAATCATCTGTTAGAGAATGATATATCGCAGCTAGCAGTACCGAAGTTAGGCAGTGATCTAGATGGTTTGGATTGAAGGCTTGTTAGGAAGAACTCGAGCAGACCATCGACTGTCACTTCTTCAAGACTTCTAAATGCACCAAGGGTTACATATTCAGATTTCGTCATCAATAACTGTTCCGGGACGAAACAGTCTTAAGGACGGGGCAGAGCAGTGCGCGTGGATCCATCGCCACTAAGTCTAGCGACCGTCGCTTGTCGATGACGTAATCTGAGCGAGCAATCGGTGTAATAAACAAATATGAATCGAATTATTTTATTACATCCAGTCGCCTGATCCTTTGTATTTGATGTTATTATCGTGGGGAACAATCTAGAAAAAGGACACCGGACTATAAAAACACCGTCAGGGAAGCCAGCCGAGCATTCTGATATAGACATGCATCGTGAAATAAATAGACGGTGATATAAATAAATAGTCTACGAGTTATGAACATAAATAAAAATAGTTGTATAAAACATCGTGAAATAAATATTGCTTAAATAAATAGTCTTAGTGTTTAAGTGTTTAATAATATTCTTAGTCCTATATTAGTATTTATAATTGTTTAATCATAGTGATAGTTATTTTTATTATCTTAATTATTTATCGTTTAATAAACATTTATTTTACTGAATGAATCTTTGATTTTTACACTTCACCTACAGTATATTAAGTCGGGTTCAGATGATTGGTGTATTTGGCCAATATTTGTCAAAGGCGTATCAAATATGTCGTGTGACTGGTTTACTTGCCGGAAAAAAATACACAAATCAAACGGATCACAATTATTGGTACTCTTGACAAATTTTGTGGTTGCGTTCACACGATTTGTATATTTATTGTGCCTTGCCTTGCTACTATCCATTCTGTATCAATAAGCGGATGGAAAAGGTGTTTTAAAAACACTTTTCTGTTTAAATGATTAAAAATTTAAATGGAGTGGTCAAATGAAGTGGCGTGTGAGTTTTTGATTAATATGAAAATGATCCGGTCATATTGTGCGCAAAACATTTGGATCATAAAAACCGCAATGCATTTGGAACTTAACAAGACCGCTGTCCATGATGGTCAACATTCATAGTGTACTCCCGTCAACATTGTACCAATTTGCTGACGTATTTTTAAAAAAAATTGTGCAAGTCGTGTAAACACCTGTGGTTATTAATGGCCTATATGAGCTGGTACACTTGCCAAGTATACCAATATTGGTATAATCCTCGAGTACACCAGTCGTTTGAGCCCGGCTTTACTTTGGAATATCGTGTTACATGCCTAACTCATTCCAAAGTTCTTATAATTATAATGAAATTTTGGACTGATTAACTTTGTATATAATTCGCTAAAAAATTGCTATAATCACGGTATATTATGTAACGAGTTTATATTGTCACTCAGAGTTGCATACACAATTTTTTCTACGACTGTTCATAATAATTAAAAAAAAAAATATAAATAAATAAATATATCATCACGGCATGTTACCCATTGCTGGGTGTGCCAATCTGTTTTGTACACAGATATCGGTAATGATGAAATATTTGTACCGTGCGGGCGCTTACCAGGCGTCACCTCAGGGGCACACAATGTTGGCGTGGAGAGTGCACCACAGGGGTCAATTTAGTGTCATTAAAGTTCGAAATAATTTTTGGCGTCGGTCGGGATCGAACCCGGGTCCCCAGATTCGCGACCAGACACTCAGGCACACAACCAATAAATTGGTTATACAATTCATCTGTATCATAATAATAATCTGTATTGAAATGAAAAGAAAATCTGTATCATAATGATATTCTGTATCACAATGAAATGAAAATCTGAATCGTAATAATAATCTGTATGATAATGATAATATGTATTGAAATAAAAATCCATATCATAATGAGTGGCATTTAAGTACAGATGAATAAATGTATTAAAGCATAGCAGTAGCAAAAAAATAATAATTTAAGGTACCTGTAGGTAACACACATCACTTCTCAAGTTGGTTATCATAATATACATTAAATTATTATACTTAATATAGTCAGTAGTGACAGTATATATTCGTAAATTTATTTTCTTTTATAAATAACATATTCAACAATTTATTTGCCGAATTTAGTATTTTAATTGTGCTGATTAACGCTACAAGAAAATATGAGGTAATTGTATTGCAAAGATCCAGGAAACACCTGATATATGAAATTTATGCAAAGATATGAAAGAATGAAACAAATTAATTTCATTATCGATGCATGAAATACAATTTCGGTTATGCTTGGTAAGTATAAATAGCCGCGAGTATAAACTAGAATCATCAGTCTTCAGTGATCACTAGTTCCATTCACATCATGAAGAATATCACGGTAAGCATGTTTATTAATATGTATGTTTCTGTAGCGTGTACTCATATTTTGTTTACAAAAAATTGTTGGTTTTGTATATAATTTTATTTCTGTTTGTATTTTACAGTTAATTGTCGTTCTGCTAGCTCTGTCCGCTGCCTTAGCGGCTGAGGAGGCCAAGAAAGGGCAAAAACGTGGTATCTTCGATGAAGGTTTCAGCCACGGATTTGATTCCGGTCTGAGTCTGGACAGTGGCTTCGGCTCTGGTTCGGGTCTGTTCCACCACGGCCCCATTGACTTGGGATCTTCCGTTCACAACCACATCACCATCACCAAAAAAGTCGGCGTTCCTGTCCCTAAGCCGTACCCGGTGCACGTAGAGAAGAAGGTCCCAGTGCCGTACCCCGTGGAGGTGAAAGTCCCTGTCGACAAGCCGTACCCCGTGCCAGTGCCCAAGCCCTACCCCGTCCATGTGGACAAGCCTGTGCCCTACACCGTTACGAAGCACGTGCCCGTACCGGTGAAAGTGCCCGTGAAGGTGCCGTACCCCGTCAAAGTTCCAGTGCATGTGCCCAAACCCTACCCCGTGCCCGTTTACAAAAAGGTGCCCGTACACATCCCAGAGCCAGTCATTGTCAAGAAGCCCGTGCCTGTGTTCATCAAGGGACACGACCATGGCAGCGAAGACCTGTCTTCGTTCTCTTCTGGGCTCTCAGGCTTCGGTAGCCATGACTCTGGACTTGGAGGACATGACGGTGGACTTGGTGGATTCGGCGGCCATGATAGTGGATTTGGAGGACATGACAGTGGACTTGGAGGATTCGGTGCTGGACTAAGCGGCCACGATTGGCACTGAATGGAATTCTTTTTTATTCTATTCTGTGTCCACTTTGACTTGATCATCCATTTCATGTTTCATTAAAAAATCTTTCATACTTCAAATCATTTCTTTTATTGTTGTAATTATGAAATAAATTTGAGTCTTTTTATAATTTATATACTGATGTTTATTATTTCCAATAATTGTGACCTCTTTTATGCATTCTATTGTTCTATAAATTTATACTATTTATAAATAATATCCTTTCCGTATACTCCTACATAAATCAAACATTCTTAGCTCTCAAGAAACCAAGTACAGTACAAATGAAATACATATTAGACAAAGACATGAAGGCTTGATTTATATTAGTAACATAAACACAATGGCCAGGGGCACACTGTTAAAATAAAAATGCTTTTATGGGGTACAGATCAGTAATGTGTCTGTAATCTTTGCCATGTAAATTAAGTCATATTCTACGCGTAAACAAGGATGTAGTCTACATCTTCAGCATTCATATATCGTCTAGGCCCATGTAGACTATATTTTTTTAATTTTTGCTTAAAAGATGACAAATTAATTATTTGTTGTTTAAGTGATTAAAAATATAATTTAATTTTCTTAAATCTTCGTTATCTTTTCTACTTTTCATTTTTGTTTACTTTCCATTTTTTGTTTATTATCAATGACTCACTATCAAAATAAGTATACAATCATCTTCATTTCGTAAAACCTCGATTTGCGTATGTGCAGTTACAAAGATTACATTCTGTACCCATTGTCTACATTTAATATCATTCTTTACATTGTTACATTGTAAATAGGAAAGCATTATCCTCAACATCCTTATTATTCACAGGCCACCAATTTTCATAATTTGCATTAATTAATTAATCGCACACTTTAGTTCGCGCATACAAGCAAGTACAAAATAAAATTATAGATATTAAAATAGTTTTTAAATACATAATGAAACTATTGATAATTTACTTGTATTATCTATTTAAGTAGCTTTAAGAAATTAGCTTTGCTTTTGAAATTAAAAGAATTATTTTTAAATTTATCTCATTACATTTCACATAAAACTAATTAATATTTATTTAAATTTTTAAGTAACTTCATTTTTATCCACCTTTCAGAAAATGAGAAAACGTACCACTTCTTTTTCTTGCACAATAAAAATAAGTTTGTCAACAGATTTAATATTAAGTGAAACTGAAACATTGATTATTAATTAAAAAAATAATTTTACATTACCTGTTTTGGAGTTATTAGTGAAATTAAAATGGATTTAACCGGATTTGCTTACAAACGGGTATTCTTTTTCTTATAATTTTGTATATTTGTGTTTTAAGGATTACAACACAATACAATAATTCAAATATAAACAGTGCGGCTTCTTGTAATAAACCTGAAAAGTTGGTTATAATGAATATAACCGCTTTTGAAAACAAATTAGAATATAACCGCGTTTACTTACAAATACATTTTTAGCATGATGTTTGGATGCGATTTAATCGATTTTCTCACAAATAAATACAACAATCGCATGCATTTCGACCAAAAATGGATGCAATCGGTTTTTAAAGCGGTCTCCTCAAATATCATAACGAGAAAGTTTCTGTTTGTGGATATGCTTATTTACAAAGATTTCAATGCTATTTTTGACACAGCCCCTAATCTACTTTTACACAGACTTTGTCTGTGGTAGGAATAATAGACTCGTATACAAATATTTATTTTTACCTTAATGTTACATTGATATATAGTACATATTATGTGTAAAATTATTTGTTAGTCTTAATAGAAATAAAAATCATGTGGATAATATGTTGTCATAATTAATAAAGTACACAGAGAAGAATAAATGTATTTAAATAAAATCATATGATAAATATGTCTTCATAAAATTTATAAAAACATAATTAATAAAGTACACAGAGAAGCATAAACATATTTAAATAAAATTATATAGCAAATATGTCGTCAAAAAAATTACAAAAACATTAAATAAATGTATAATTAAAATTATAGATCAAAATAAATTATGTACGTATAAAAACATAAAAATTCAGTCTACAGATACAAATTTGTCATCATCTATTTCGCTGTTATCATTATCACTATACTCGTCACTACTTGATGATTCACCTGTATTTAAGGTTATTATTAAATCACCTGTAATATTATTTATATATGTGTACTCGTTTTCAATCTCACATACCTGACGTACACAATTCTTCCAGTTTTCAACAGCATTTGTATTTGTTTCTGTTTTGATTGTCTCTATCGCTTTATTACTAACTGTTGGTGCACTGCTGTTTCTTCTAATTCCATTTTTTAATTGGCTCCATATTAATTCAATTGGATAGAAAACGCAATAAGACGGCGGCAAACGAAGAACATTATGGCCCAAATTTTCGGCTGCAGTGTCACAACAATATTCTTTTTGAATAGGTTTTGTCTTAAGTACTTCTAGCAGCTGTGTTTTTGTATAGCTATCTTCGAAATATATATATATATATATATATATATATATATATATATATATATATATATATATATATATATTGATTATTTATATAGAAATGATATATATATATATATATATATATATATATATATATATATATATATATATATATATATATATCATTTCTATATAAATAATCAACAATTTCAGCTTTAGTACTGTTCTGCGTTGGAACTTTATTAATTTGCCGCGAATGATAACTAGCATTATCCATTACGATGACGCTGTTTGGTGGTAAGTTAGGCAATAGTTTCTCCTTAAACCATTTTTCAAATATTTCGGCGTTCATATTGTCGCGGTAATCAACGTTATGCAATGACATATTGTTAGCTGATAAAAAACTACAATTATCAACCTAGCCATTTTCTGAACCAGAGTTTAAGATTATTATGCGTTTTCCACGTGATGCTGGTACTTTCAAGGTGCCTTGCTTACTGCCACTAGTCCAGCCCTTAGTCTCTGTTTTATAGGTTCATCCAAATGTATTATTGGGCGTTGTTGTTCTCGATACTTTTTAATACTAAGTAAATACTTATGACGCCATTGCCTCTGTTTGTAACTTTCCACTATAATTTTAAGTTTGTCTACTTTTTTGTTATTGAAACCTATAGATTTTATAGTACTGCGTAAAGTTGTAATCGAAGAATTAACATCTTTATCAGTCTTTAGTGCAATGTTTTAAAGATGGCATTATATTTTCATTGTACATATGATATACTTTGTTCTAATAACATCTAAATCAAAATTAGATAAAACTCTACGTTGGCCCACTTTGGTTAAATGAACAGTTTTTTTCAATGGATACTCCTTGCCATCTTCTTGCAAAAATTCAAAAATTCTCATACGTTATTAGATAATGGCGGAAAACTGAATTTGGTCGAGTTTTTCATTTTGAAATTACGTCTAAACTATTAATAATTGAAAAATAATGTTTCAAATGTAAAAGTTAAACATATTTATTGTCTATCCAGTGGCGTACGAAAATATTTTTTCTATCGGTAAATATTCGAGATATAACACAAACTTACATTTTTTAAGTGGAACATATAATAGTGACGATGTTAAAAATCATATAATAAATTATTGTCCTGAAGTCAAAATTGAGAAAACTGAAATCCAAATACACGGAATTGTATGCATTGTTTAAACTAATAGTGCATCGTATCAACAAAGACATAATAAAGGATCCATCTATTTGGCCATCATGAATGGGCATTAAACCTTTTTTCCAGGTGCGTCATTCAACGAAGGAAAACGATTAAACCCAGAATCCTGTATCATAAATATGAATAATGATATCAAGAATATAATTTGTGGAAACTCTTGTCTAAGTATATTTCATGTCAACACTCAATGGGTAATAAAATTGACGAATTGTCAATATTTTTACAAGAATATCCATTGATATTATTTGTATAAGTGAACATTGGCTCAATATTGAGTCTTTAACGACTGTGAATCTATTATCACATAAACTAATAACCCTTTTTGCAGATAAAGTACCAAACATGGTGGTGTGGCTACCTTTATTAAAAACAAAATAACAATGCAAACCTATTGAATTAAACGATTTCAATTTTGTGTATGACATACAACTTTATGGGATAGAACTAATCAAATATAATATACTCCTGATTCCTGATTGTTGTTTATAGAAGAGGTAAAGATGTCATTATCGAAAAGTTATAGTTGTAGGAGACTTCAATTTAGAATTATCTGGCAGAATTTTAAGTAGTAAAACATCGGAATTTCTTAACTTAATAAATTCTTTTGGTCTAAAATCCACCATCACGCAACCTACTCGAAATACAAAACTTCTTCTGTCTTGCTGATAATTTTATTCTAGAGCCCACAGATGTGGTTGAAGTTTATAATGCTATTAATTCATTAAAAAATTCAAACTGTTTCGACATTTATAAATAAGTAACAATTTTCTGAAGCAAATAATCAAGTATGTAGCTGAACCGTTGACTTTATTAATTAATAAATGTTTTAAGACAGGTATCTACCCCGATGCTTTTAAAAAATCTAAAGTTGTACCACTTTTTTAAAAAAAGGAGATACCACTAAAATAGAAAACTATAGACCAATTTTCATTATACTCACTTTTTCAAAAGTGTTAGAAAAAATGATTTTGAATAAGTTAACTTCTCATTTCGACAAAAATAACTTACTCAACAAAAGTCAATTTGGTTTCCGTAAGGGTTGTTATACAACTCAAGCGGTTTATAATATCATCATGAATTTAATCGAAGGTCGTGAAAGGGGAAAATATATGGCAATAACTCTGTTTGATCTTACAAAAGCCTTCGATTGTGTTTCACACAGCATACTTTTAACGAAATTTGAATTGCATGGAATAAGAGGTTTAGCTCTCGAACTTTTAAGATCTTATTTGCATAATCGGGTACAGTGTGTCTATTAATGGCGTTATATCAGATTTTAGTAAAATAGATCATGGAGTCCCGCAAGGTTCCATTTTGGGAACTTTTTTTTCTCATTTATATCAACGACTTCAGTAATTTCATGCTTCTCTGTACTAGTGTTCTATTTGCAGACGACACTACCCTTACACAAGGTAATACCAACTATGAAACTCTTTTAAATAATAGTAATACAGATTTCAAGAAAGCTGAAAATTGGTTCGCTGCAAATAATTTGCTGTTAAATAAGAACAAAACACAACTGATTATATCTAACAACAACAAATTAAATAGAGGTATTCCTATTTCAGTACTTGGTATTTACATTGAACCTGCTTTAAATGGTTCTTTTTTTTTTTTGTTTAGGCGATAAGCGACAGTCATTGATAAAAACTCTTTAAAATAGCTTATTTCTCCTTATTTCGTCTTGCTGTGGGGAAATTCTCCAACATCTATAAAAATATTTCGTATGTACTCGTAGAAGACTGCAATAAGAATTATAGCCGGACTGAAATATAGAGATCACTGTAAGCACAATTTTATCGAATTAGAAATATTAGCACTTTATACATATTTCATTCGCTAATTGAAATCCATAAAAATAAGGACAATTTATTAAAAAATTAAGATCTTCACACCTACCCTACCAGGTCGTCAAATTTATTGCGTAAACCACTTTGTAGACACTTTATAAAAATCTAAAAACAAATCTTTAAATGTGGATCTTTATAACAGACTACCTGATAATTTAACAACTTTAGAACTAAAGAAATTCGAAATTGTAAGAACTTTCCTATTAAAAAACTGCTTTTATACTATAGAAGAGTTCCTCTCTCATATACTTGATTTACATTTTATTGTTATGTTCTACTCGTATTTCTTTGACGTACTATAAACAATGTGTATTATGAAATAGTCAATAAAAATTATTATTATTATTATTATTATAATATTTCATTTTTACCGACGCCAAAAATTACTTCGAATTTTAATGGCACAAAATTGACCCCTGTGGTGCACTCTCCACGCCAGCTATGAGTGTTCGTGAGGTGACGCCTGGTAAGCCCCCGCGCGGTACAAATATTTCATCATTACCGAAATCTGTGTACAAAGCAGATTGGCACACCCAACAATAGGTAATATGCCGTGATGATATATTTATTTATTTTATTTATTTTTGTTTTAAAAAATACTTATTGTTTCACTTTCTATCAGTATAAAGATGATTGTCCTACTTTAATTTGTTATACCTTTCAAACCATAGAATTTTCGATATTTTTCATCAAATTTATTATTTATTTGAACGAATCAGTAATATTTACATGTCATATTAGTTATTTTATTTAGATATACGAGTATCAAGTAAGAAGTAAGAAGTAATATGTTCAGAAGGCTGGAAATATGTATAAATCAGCATGGCAATAATTTTGAACAATTTTTATAATATTTTTTAAAGTATCTAAATTGCCCAAACAACGATGAAAACAAAATATTCAATTGTTTTTGTCATGGCACTGTATATGTATGTTTGCTGGGCCTGTACAATTTTTTGCATAAATTTCACTAGATATTCAATCGAATACAAACAAAAAACAAATTGTGAAATTATTATTAGAAATACAATAAAACGAAATAAAAACGATCTATGAAATTAAAAAAAAAAATACGTAAATTTGCTGCTAGTGTGATCTTGGTAACATAAAAATGAAATTGTCATATCTTTCAGTAGAATTTTTTTCAAAATATTTACTAGAAATACAATCAAATACAAACAAAATACAAACGATTTGTGAAATAAAAAAAAAAATGACGCGAGCAGTCATGTGACTTTGTTGGTCCTGACAACTTTGCTGCTAGCGTGAACTTGGCAGCATAAAAATGAAATTGTCATATCTTTCAGTAGAATTGTTTTCAAAATATTTACTAGAAATACAATCAAATACAAACAAAATACAAACGATTTGTGAAATTAAAAAAAAATGACGCGAGCAGTCATGTGACTTTGTTGGTCCTGACAACTTTGCTGCTAGCGTGAACTTGGCAGCATAAAAATGACATTTTCATACCTTCCCGTAGATTTTTTTTTAAATACGCAAACTTTACAGCTTGCATGAACTTGGCAGCATAAAAATAAAATGCAATTTATTAGCATTAATCGATTAAGTGCACTTGCATTATTATTTTTTAAATATTGCTGCCAAGTTCACGCACCTGTCATTTTTCCCGATTTTGTGGATGAAATGGTACGCATTCAAATTTCGTAGCGTTGCAAGCAAAGTGCATAACAATAACTGATAAACTACAAATGTATCCCTTACTCTTATTACAAACTAAGAATATTATTATAAAAAGTAAATAGTCAGTCCCCCACTCATCCATTTCCTCGACTGAAACTCAAACAGCCGTATTCATAGAAAATTTAAGCCAGACTAAAATTGAATCATCTCGGCACTAACTTCTCTACTTATTCATAGATAATGTTTAACTTTAGTCAGAACTAACTTCGGACTATATTTAGTTCTGCTTCTACCTAAGTTCACCGATGGATTAATCGCTTTTTTGGTACTACGTCACCTGAAAGCAGAGTTTCGTGATTATATAATGAAATAATGATCTAAATAAATGAAATTATTAATCATGCTGTTGATATGCAACATGTTCGAGATGTATTCGAATATCAACTAAGAAACCGAAAAATATATTTGGATTATATAAATCCATTCGACAAGTATAATGATAATGTAAACAAATTTATTGGTTAGTAATTAAATTATAGTAATGAAATGTTTACATATATATGTATGCTTTATAATTATTAGATTTAAGAAAGATATCTTAGAAATTAAACCTTTATTTGAAAATAATAGTAACAATCTCCCCACAAATGCAAGTATGTACATACAGATTACAAATAAATATTTGGCAAAAGAAAATTATCAAAGGGAAGCCGATATATACGTACAAATTCAGTGTAAACAAAAATATATTTCTTCATAATAGGTACAAATATTTATTTGTTTGCAGCATATTTACACAACTTTGATAATTAAAATGTTACTACGCGTGTTCAGTAAGAGAAATAGTACATAGCCAAATTGAGCCAAGGTATTAACGGCTTATTAGTTACTACCGGACTAAAGTAGTACGAACTTTGACTATGAATATTGAATGTTAAGTCCGTACTGCCGTAGGATTACTCACTCGATTTATAATCCACTCATACTCGATTCATACTCCACTGAAAATGACAGTTTGGAATTCATAGATATTTGAGGACTACCTCACACTTACAATATAAGTACCAGAGACAAAACTTTTTACATTACAAAAAATATTTGATAAAGCTAGAGAATACAAAGTAAAATAGAATTTCGATAAATGTAAATTTAATTTGAAAGAAGTTCGATATTTGGGACACCTATTTTCTGAAAATGGAATAAAAGTTGATATTAATAAATTAGATGCTACACAGGATATGAAAATACCAGTAAAAAAAAATTGTTAACAAATATTCCAAATTATTTGCAAATTACTGCCAGTTTGAGAAAAATAATTTAAAAATCTGATGTGGCCAGCACAATATCTTCCTTCAATCCTGTGTATTATGTATAAATTCCATACATACCTCACACTTACAATATAAGTATCACAGACAAAACTTTTTACATTACAAAAAATATTTGATAAAACTAGAGAATACAATGTAAAATTGAGTTTCGATAAATGTAAATTTAATTTGAAAGAAGTTCGTTATTTGGGACACCTATTTTCTGAAAATGGAATAAAATTTGATATTAATAAATTAGGTGCTACAAAGGATATGAAAATACCAATAAAAAAAAATTGTTAACAAATATTCCAAATTATTCGCAAATTACTGCCAGTTTGAGAAAAATAATTTAAAAATCTGATGTAGCCAGCACAATATCTTCCTTCAATCCTGTGTATTATGTATAAATTCCATACATAAATTTTCTTGCAAAAGATTCTAAATTTCCAGTAAAATTATTCATAACCAAATTATGCAAATTGTAATTGACACAGACATTTACTTTTCTAGCTTTTCCCATTCGTTAGGGGTCGCTATTTTTTATTTTCTTCTTCCACTCATCTCTGTTTTGCGTGTCGTTCTCATTCAGTTCATTTTCTCTCATGTCTTCCGCAATACAGTCCTTCCATCTTATCTTTGGTCTTTCTCTGTTTCTTTAATTTTCTATTACTAAGCTCTTCATTCTTCCAATATATTCATCATCTCTCCTCATGACATGTTCAAACCAATATAATCGTCTCTCTTGTATCTTTCTAGAAACTTATAACACTAGAGTTATTTCCTTACCGTATCTTTTCGTGTCTTCCCCAGCATCTACTTCAACATCCACCTCTCTGCCACATTCATTTACTTTTCATTGATATTGACATCTGTTCATTTGAATTATCTGAATATATTAGCAGTTTTCATGATTAGCATAGCTGGCTGATTTGTGGAATTTAATATCTTTATGATTCTTTAACTCTATATCTATTGAATATGAAGTATAAAATGCAATCAAACCGTATAGAGAATATTATATTCTTTAAGTTATAATAACGTTAAATGTCAATAAATCATATTTAACTGTTAAAATCTTCAAATGAGAGTACTTTCGGTTGCTACGTCATCTGCGTATCCGTTAACAATGTAGCCAGCTTTTATTAGCTTGTTAAGGAGCTCGTCAATAACGATACACCAAAGAAGAGGTGATAGAACTCCAAATTGTGGACATCCGCTACTGGTTGTCATCATTATTGATTCTCCTCCTAGTGAAGTTTTAATGGTTCGACTTTATAACATGGCTTTTATCCATGCCACCACGGCTGGGTCGAAACCTTTAGCCAAGGCCGCTCTTACGATAGAGTCATAGGAGGTGTTGTCAAAAGTGCCCTCTATATCTATGAAAATACCTAGAGCTATCTCTTTTGCCATGAAGGTTTTTTTTTGTTGACAAGGCTATGGAGAGCCGTTGTTGTCGATTTGTCTTTCTGTTACGCGAACTGATTTGCATGAAGTGGTGAGACTGTGAGCATTTCACTTCTGAGGTATTGGTCCAATACCTCCATACCTTATAATATAAAAGATGAAAGACTAATGGGTCTATATGACTTAGGCTGAACACCTGGACGTCCTCCTCCTTTAGGTATAAATACCACATTTGTTTTCCTCCACGGATATATCCGAGCTTTATGCTTCCCTTATATAGAGTTAGGGTAGGTCTATGTCCTTTATGCATTTTTGTAGCAAGGCCGCAAAAATTCCATCTCCACCCGCGGTCTTGTAGGGCTTAAAAGTATTAATAGCACATTCAACTCGGATGACTGATAAGATCTTGTCAGATAGACTATTGGGTCTATTGCTTCCTTGTGACTCTTTTACTTCCATTGGAGAGTTTTCTTCGTCTCAGCGGGATGATCTTGGGAAGTGAGTGCTTAGAAGAAGTTCCAAAGTTTCCTTTGAATCCTCCGTGAAGTCGCCATTTGGTTTATTCAGGAAACCAATGTCGTTCGCATGATCCTTTGCGAGGACTTTTTGTAGGCGTACTACTATGGGCATATCTGATAAGCCCCCACAGAAGTTTTGCCATGTTTCCTTTCGGATATCCGTAGTTATTTGTTGTAAGCAGTTTTGTATTGCTCCCAACTAAGGTATCGGTATTTTTGGCTTTATTGTATAGCCTTCTAACTAAAAGTCTTTGGTCTCCTAGCTCCTCATTCCACGAGAGTACCTTCTTGGTAGTTTGTTTTAACATTAATGGACAGCTATTTTTGTAAGCTTAATGTAGTAAATTGTGTAATTCAGTTGAGGCCGCTTCCAGTTCCTCCACTGTATTAGCACTAACTTTGAGTTCTTCCATTTCAGACTTCATATAGCCTTCATTCAAGGCCCAGTCTGTTAGTTTCGGAACTCGAACTTAAGTAAGGCCTCCTTTACTGACTTCTATTTCCAACATAATATACCTATGGTTTGAGAATGAGGCTTCGTTAGAGACATGCTTGAGCTAATTTTTGGGCTGGCTGGCTAGCGTAATATCTACTACCTCGCGCCTATTCTTAGTTACAAAAGTGGGTTCTTTACCCCTGTAATATTTTGGTGTATTGGAAAAGTCAAAAAAGGAAAAGGCAAATTTTAGGCCAAACTGAGTTTCATTAATATCCTTACATTTTATTTAAATTCCTACAACTTGCTACATTATTATTGGTGTACAGACGACCAATGGGAGTCCGTTTCAATGATGTTACGGCTTTCCGTATTTTTTCCGTATTATTCGGTTGTCGTTTTTTAGAGCAAATGGATGTGTGTATGCTCTTTGATTTTTATGTTACGATTTTTAATAAATTAAATGAATGTTTTGTACGAATGTATATTGTGTACATGAATGGGGTCATTTCACATTTTCTAATTTATTTTTTTTCTTGAAAGAATAGGTCAAATTTAAATATGTAGGTGTATGTTTTACACTTTAAAAGTCTTTAGAATCAGAAATATGATTTTTTAAAAGTTGCCTTTAATTTCAAATATTTGGACGCTGACGTCACAGCTATACGTCACGGCTTGGTGGATGCGGCAGTAGCTCTCTACCGGTTGTGTTTGGAACTATGATTGTTTGGGTTATCACTTGTCAGTTTGATTTTGTAACAGCAACATATTGTTTACTAAAAACATATTTCATACAACTTTTGGTATTTATTTTAATAAATGTTTTATTTACATATATTTACTTTTAACTCTGCTGTCACAATTTTAGGTTATCTTTTTACAACAGCAAACGGATACCACGTGGACCGTTGTGTGTGTGTGTGAGGAATGTCTTTGTGTGAGTAACAAACCGTGGCGTCACAAATTTTACAGCCGCGAAAGTTTATTAGCAAATGAATGAAAAGTCGAACATTTCACGTTATTTTATATTACTATATTTATTAAATGAGTCGGATTTCACGATTTTATAAAAAAACAACGATTTTTTTTTAAATGACCCCATTGTAACAATTTGTAAGATCTTATTGTAAGTGTAATAATGTCCATGTTATTTTGTATGTACTCGTATTACATTTTTGTTGTATAATGGGGTCATTTCACATTTTCTAATTTATTATTTTCTTGAAAGAATAGGTCTAATTAAATATGTAGGTGTATGTTTTACACCTTACAAGTCTTTAGAATCAGAGATATGATTTTTTAAATGTTGTCTTTGATTTCAAATATTTTGACGCTGACGTCACGGCTATACGTCACGGCTCGGCGGATGCGGCAGTAGCTCTCTATCGGTTTTGTTTACAACTAATGATTGTTTGGGTTATCACATGTCAGTTTGATTTTGTGACAGCAACATATTGTTAACGAAAAACATATTTCATACAACTTTTGGTATTTATATTAATAAATGTTTTATTTACATACTTTTACTTTTAACTTTGCTGTCACCTGTCCCAATTTTAGGTTAGGAAATCACGTGGACCGTAAATGTGTGAGAGGAATGTCTTTGTGTGAGTAACAAGCCGTGACGTCGCGAATTTTACAGCAAATTCTGAATGAAAAGTCGCATATTTCAAGTTATTTTATATTACTACATTTATTAAATGACACGGATTTCACGATTTTATAAAAAAACAACGATTTTTTTTTAAATGACCCCATTGTTATAGACCCTAAAGAAGTTGCAAGGGTGCACCGAAACGTTGGTAGTAAGAATAAATGCTGTTTGACTGAACTTTCGAGTAATTGTTAACACTTAACAAATAAGAACAGTAAGAACAATAACAAATTTAAATTTTTACATTTTTCGTACAATTATTGCAATTTTTACTGTTTATACGTTGAATTTGTATCATTTCTTGAAGTATAAATGCTAATTGTGTTGGACGTTGAAATATAGATTTACACGAAGGAATCAAGTTTAGAAAATAATTTCTTGTAGAAGGATGATTTTGATAATATATTTTTTAAAATTATCCTTCGTTTTTAACACAGCCCGCGGCAGCCTAGGCGCAAAGGTATTTCTTACCCGTATTGCGAATATTTTTTGCAACCTCGTAACTTTGCCTCCGACGACGTCACATTGGTAAGGTGACGCCGAAAATTAGTTATTTTTGATTGTTATACTCGTATCCAGCGCATCCCATTACAAAAGTAGTGATTTGAAAAAGAACGATAATTAAGTTCCCTCTACAATCTATGAAGTACGAGTATATATTTTTCATGTAAATTGAATAGAAACCATCGGCGTAGAGATAAATATAGCAAAAAAAATGAAAATTTTGGATATCCAATAAAATCATGTAACATTTTATTTGAAGCATTTTTCTCGGTAACTAATGCGTAGGTTAGAAGTTTTTTGGAAAAGAAAAAAAATCTGTTGTCGTGATGGCACCTATGCATGGCAGAGATCTGATATTTAGGGGCTACAGCATGGCTTCGCCGCACCCATCAGGTTCTCTGTCTTTTCTACCTGGTTCTAGAGGCCCGCTCCAGAATGACCACGGAAAACTGGTATCAGTTTTGTGTTGCCATTGTGCTCACCCACTGCCCAGCTCCTTGGTCCTGGCTGCGACAGAAGCGCGACTATGAGGGGTACAGCCTGGCTTCTCCGCACCCTCTGGTCCCTTTGTTTTTACCTCTCGCCATCCTCTACCTGGTTACTTGGTGAAAATCCGTACCAGGTGTGTACACCGTTACCTCTCCCTGAATACTATAGGTCGTGCCAAATAGAAATGACCTGTCAATCATTTCTTGCGCATATACTGTGTACCACTATTTTTGAGCGGAGTAGTCTCTCACTATCCATTTCATAGTGATACATGCACCTTTTCCGTGCGCCGCTTACCCAAAAAGAATTATAGGGACTGCCCACTAGTCGCTCGTGTAAGTACTGTAATGACATAAATGCAA
>OX596276.1:30186677-30409683 GCA_951394225.1 Harpalus rufipes | reverse complement strand
TATATAGCAATGCTGTGAGTAGTATAATTACCTCCTACTCCCGCGGTGGAATGCAGACGGTAATTAAGATAATGACGTAATGATAATTAAGATAATGACTGATGTGTAATTAAGATAGCTGTAATTATATGTAATTAAGATAATGACCTATTAAATTGTAATTTCAAAAATGTCAATTTAATTGATTTTCTCTAATTAAATTGCAATTTCGAAATGTAATTTTTATTGATTTGGTGAATATCTTGATGTGACATGACCTTGGGTAAATTTGCTGTTGTATTCAAAAATCAAGTTGAAATGAACTAATGACTATGTCATTAGCAGATACTCAGTTCGTATTGTGGATATTTTGGTAATGATGTTTAGTAAAATTTGTGTGCGATTAACTAGTCTTTTGCTACCGAGTCATAATTATATTCAAATGAGTATTTAAGATGTCCCAGTATCTGGTAATTGTATATGATAATAATAGAACTATGTTTAGCTAATTGACGGATGGCAATGACAATTGATATTGTTAGTATAATAGGGATTATAAAATTTCTATTACCTGTCTCATTTCTGAGTTTAGACGATGGTGTAATTTAAAACTACACATGAATATCTTTAAGTGATCTGTAATGAGTTACAAATACTTTTTAATATACAGTGAATATTTTGGGTAATGATAATGACATGATGTTTGAAAAATTTGAGTAAAATGTAATATCTATCATACTAATGATTAACAATCATTTCGAGTAATGAGTTACAAATACTTTTTAATATACAGTGAATATTTTGGATAATGATAATGACATGATGTTTGAAAAATTTGAATAAAATGAAATATCTATTATACTAATGACTAAGAATCATTTTGTATGGGGTTTAAAAATCCATTATCTTGTATTGAATAGATTTGACAAAAGTACTGGTAATTTGTGATAATAACGGATTATTTAGTAACAAAGGTCTGGGTCTAGATAGAGAATTTGGTGTATGAGTCGAAAATTGTTTCTTAATATTTGTAATTTCAAACATTTAAAATATCCTTTTGATAATGAACTCGTATTCTTAGTAATGTAGATATTTTGGTAATGATAATTAGGTAGTTGATATTAGTTTGTGATATGAAAAATTTATTTAGGAATATAGATGAAATATTTATTTCAACTTTCTACAAAGTATTTCAAAAGATGAAAAGAAAAGAAAATGAACTCGTATTCTTAGTAATGTGGATATTTTGTGTTACTCATAGAAAATGAGTAAATACTAATGATCATAAGATAAAGACATATAAATATAAGTTTCGAAAAAAAATATTCAGTGTACAGTTTCTCACCACACACACTTTGTAAGTATTTCGCCATGGTTTCATCCCGCATCAGCAATCAACCTTCACCAGCGACAGAGCTGAAGGAGAAGTGTCATATTTACCCCGACGTCGTAGTGCTCGAACACGGATCCGTATCGCCTCCACCAGCAGCAGCCAAGGAGGATAGGCCGAAAATTACTGTAATTGATAACATTGTAATAAAGGAGGCTGATGAAGTAATCACCATCATGGAGGACGACGAGAACGAAGCCGGATCACCAACATCATCTAGGAGGGTTGACGATAGCGACGCAACCTTTCTTGATGATGATGAAGTCATGTTCGTAGAGGATGACATCGATTCCTTCGCCCAGGAAGCAGCATCGGAACTGTTGAATCTTTCGCTGAAGAGAGGACGCGAAGAAGAGAAGTCAATAGCCTCTAAACGTCGGCGAACTTCTTCAGTCAGCTCTGTAATTAGCGAGCCCTATGGACAGCCTCTCGTTGAGGACAACACCGAAGAGGAAGCAGATGCATGGGAAGATGATGGCATGCTTTTTGAAGACGACCAACTAAACTTGTTATTGGGATCAGCGGAGGTGACAAGTTTCGCCTTTCCTCATAACAGAAGCATACTTGATAACAATGATAGGTTGTTAGACGTCGTCGTATTTCCCCTTGGAAAAGACAGAAGAAGCTTCCTCTCCGTGGGTATTGACCCGAATCACGAAATGCATGTGGCTGTGCGGTTAGTGGGTGATGTTGGCAACAAAATTTATTTAAATATTAAAGACTTCGAACAGTTTGTGAAATTCCTAAAATTTGTTAAAACGAAAGCAGTAATAGGGCGTAAATATTTTATGTATAACGCGGAATTTACTGTGTTACCTCGCGGTCAATTAAAATATAAGACGCAAAGTAAATATTTACCCTTGAATAATGAAAATATAGATAATATTATAAGTTTAGAACTAATGATAAAAAAACACATTCTGGATTATAGCATTAAATATTTTAATATAAGTAATATTTATAAAAGAATGATCCAGGACGTGTGTGTACATTCTATTAGGTATAAGATAGATTTAGATACTAGTCTGTATAGGAATATATATGTTGAAGAAATTAGGTATAATAAGTTATTTAAAGAACTATATGTATATTACCATCACAAAATAATTAAGGACGCAGCCTGTGTAAAATTGTTTATAGAAAGAGAGAAAAAATATATAATTTAAAAGTTGAATATTTTCTATTATTTGTTTACCTCATTTTATTTACTTCTCTAAATAAATTTCAGGGCTGCGTATAGCTAGCAGGCCCATGTCAGCAGAACCTAATGAAAACTAGTGCATATTTTTTTGCTATTTATTTGCCAATTAATTACCACAATGCCAATTTAATTGCCACTTTTTTTAAAAAGATACGGGGGGACTGCTAGCTTGACAATCAAGTTAGCAGTCCCCTGGACTGTAATGCGTTACATTATAAAATATTAGTGTGTAGGAATTAATTGCCATTTAATTGCCACTTATTCATTGAAGATTTAAATAAATTCAGGCAAAAAAGTAAAAAAAAATAAAAAAATACTACGATTAACATAAGACTTATAAATTCCATATCCAACTGATTATAGCAGAACCCAACAAAATGTATTCTACCATAAAGTTTAGACGTTACTAAACCAGTATAAACTATATCCCTTTTAATTACCGCAAATATTAACCGATTAAAACAATATTATATGAGAATGAATCAATATAACGTACTTTCATTCTAACATTGAGCTTTCTAAATTAATTGCTCTAGCAGACCCCAACAAAATGCATTCTACCATAAAGTTTAGACGTTACTAAACCAGTGTAAACTATATCCCTTTTAATTACCACATATTAACCGATTAAAACAATATTATATGAGAATGAATCAATATAACGTACTTTCATTCTAACATTGAGCTTTGTAAATTAATTGGTCTAGCAGAACCCTACATCTACCATAAAGTTTAGACGTTACTAAACCAGTATAAACTATATCCCTTTTAATTACCACATATTAACCGATTAAAACAATATTATATGAGAATGAATCAATATAACGTACTTTTATTCTAACATTGAGCTTTGTAAATTAATTGCTCTAGCAGAACCCTACAAAATGCATTCTACCATAAAGTTTAGACGTTACTAAACCAGTATAAACTATATCCCTTTTAATTACCACATATTAACCGATTAAAACAATATTATATGAGAATGAATCAATATAATTTCCTTTCATTCTAACATTGAGCATTCTAAATTAATTGCTGTAGCAGACCCCAACAAAATGCATTCTACCATAAAGTTTAGACGTTACTAAACCAGTATAAACTATATCCCTTTTAATTACCACATATTAACCGATTAAAACAATATTATATGAGAAAGAATCAATATAATTTCCTTTCATTCTAACATTGAGCTTTCTAAATTAATTGCTCTAGCAGACCCCAACAAAATGTATTCTACCATAAAGTTTAGACGTTACTAAACCAGTATAAACTATATCCCTTTTAATTACCACATATTAACCGATTAAAACAATATTATATGAGAATGAATCAATATAATTTCCTTTCATTCTAACATTGAGCTTTCTAAATTAATTGCTCTAGCAGACCCCAACAAAATGCATTCTACCATAAAGTTTAGACGTTACTAAACCAGTATAAACTATATCCCTTTTAATTACCACATATTAACCGATTAAAACAATATTATATGAGAATGAATCAATATAATTTCCTTTCATTCTAACATTGAGCTTTCTAAATTAATTGCTCTAGCAGACCCCAACAAAATGCATTCTACCATAAATTTCAGACGTTACTAAACCAGTATAAACTATATCCCTTTTAATTACCACATATTAACCGATTAAAACAATATTATATGAGAATGAATCAATATAATTTCCTTTCATTCTAACATTGAGCATTCTAAATTAATTGCTGTAGCAGACCCCAACAAAATGCATTCTACCATAAAGTTTAGACGTTACTAAACCAGTATAAACTATATCCCTTTTAATTACCACATATTAACCGATTAAAACAATATTATATGAGAAAGAATCAATATAATTTCCTTTCATTCTAACATTGAGCTTTCTAAATTAATTGCTCTAGCAGACCCCAACAAAATGTATTCTACCATAAAGTTTAGACGTTACTAAACCAGTATAAACTATATCCCTTTTAATTACCACATATTAACCGATTAAAACAATATTATATGAGAAAGAATCAATATAATTTCCTTTCATTCTAACATTGAGCTTTCTAAATTAATTGCTCTAGCAGACCCCAACAAAATGCATTTTACCATAAAGTTTAGACGTTACTAAACCAGTACAAACTATATCCTTCTTCATTACCACATACTAACCGATTAAAATAATATTATTTGAAAATGTATCAATATACCGTACTGTCATTTGTAAATTAATTGCACCAGCAGAACCCAACAATATGCATTCTACCATAAAGTTTAAACATTAATAAGCCAGTATAAACCATATCCCTTTTAATTACCACATACTAACCGTTTAAAATCATATTATATGAGTAAGAAACAATACACCGTACTTTCATTATAACATTGAGCTTTGTAAATTAATTGCTCTAGCAGAACTCAACAAAATGCATTGTACCATAAAGTTTAGACGTTAATAAACCAGTATAATTTATATCCCTTTTAACTAACTAACCGATTAAAACAATATTATATGATAATAATAATAATAATCAATATACCGTACTTTTTTAATTGGTTTGTATGTGGTAATTAAAAGGGATATAGTTTATACTTGTTTATTAATAACTAAGCTTTATGGTAGACTGCATTTTGTTGGGTCCTGCTAGAGCAATTAATTTACAAAGCCCAATGTTAGAATGAAAGTACGGTATATTGATTCATTCTCATATAATATTGTTTTAATCGGTTAATATGTGGTAATTAAAAGGGATATAGTTTATACTGGTCTAGTAACGTCTAAACTTTATGGTAGAATACATTTTGTTGGGGTCTGCTAGAGCAATTAATTTAGAAAGCTCAATGTTAGAATGAAAGTACATTATATTGATTCATTCTCACATAATATTGTTTTAATCGGTTAATATGTGGTAATTAAAAGGGATATAGTTTATACTGGTTTAGTGACGTCTAAACTTTATGGTAGAATGTATTTTGTTGGGGTCTGCTTGAGCAATTAATTTAGAATGCTCAATGTTAGAATGAAAGGAAATTATTTTGATTCATTCTCATATAATATTGTTTTAATCGGTTAATATGTGGTAATTAAAAGGGATATAGTTTATACTGGTTTAGTAACGTCTAAACTTTATGGTAGAATGCATTTTGTTGGGGTCTGCTAGAGCAATTAATTTAGAATGCTCAATGTTAGAATGAAAGGAAATTATATTGATTCATTCCCATATAATATTGTTTTAATCGGTTAATATGTGGTAATTAAAAGGGATATAGTTTATACTGGTTTAGTAACATCTAAACTTTATGGTAGAATGCATTTTGTTGGGGTCTGCTACAGCAATTAATTTAGAAAGCTCAATGTTAGAATGAAAGGAAATTATATTGATTCATTCTCATATAATATTGTTTTAATCGGTTAATATGTGGTAATTAAAAGGGATATAGTTTATACTGGTTTAGTAACGTCTAAATTTTATGGTAGAATGCATTTTGTTGGGGTCTGCTAGAGCAATTAATTTAGAAAGCTCAATGTTAGAATGAAAGTACATTATATTGATTCATTCTCACATAATATTGTTTTAATCGGTTAATATGTGGTAATTAAAAGGGATATAGTTTATACTAGTTTAGTAACGTCTAAACTTTATGGTAGAATGCATTTTGTTGGGGTTTGCTAGAGCAATTAATTTAGAAAGCTCAATGTTAGAATGAAAGGAAATTATATTGATTCATTCTCATATAATATTGTTTTAATCGGTTAATATGTGGTAATTAAAAGGGATATAGTTTATACTGGTTTAGTAACATCTAAACTTTATGGTAGAATGCATTTTGTTGGGGTCTGCTACAGCAATTAATTTAGAAAGCTCAATGTTAGAATGAAAGGAAATTATATTGATTCATTCTCATATAATATTGTTTTAATCGGTTAATATGTGGTAATTAAAAGGGATATAGTTTACACTGGTTTAGTAACGTCTAAACTTTATGGTAGAATGCATTTTGTTGGGGTCTGCTAGAGCAATTAATTTAGAAAGCTCAATGTTAGAATGAAAGTACGTTATATTAATTCATTCTCATATAATATTGTTTTAATCGGTTAATATTTGCGGTAATTAAAAGGGATATAGTTTATACTGGTTTAGTAACGTCTAAACTTTATGGTAGAATACATTTTGTTGGGTTCTGCTATAATCAGTTGGATATGGAATTTATAAGTCTTATGTTAATCGTAGTATTTTTTTATTTTTTTTTACTTTTTTGCCTGAATTTATTTAAATCTTCAATGAATAAGTGGCAATTAAATGGCAATTAATTCCTACACACTAATATTTTATAATGTAACGCATTACAGTCCAGGGGACTGCTAACTTGATTGTCAAGCTAGCAGTCCCCCCGTATCTTTTTAAAAAAAGTGGCAATTAAATTGGCATTGTGGTAATTAATTGGCAAATAAATAGCAAAAAAATATGCACTAGTTTTCATTAGGTTCTGCTGACATGGGCCTGCTAGCTATACGCAGCCCGATTTTACAATCTGTGACTGTGATGCAACATCTTCCCATATTGGGTTGCTCTCGTCGCTTTCCATTCCAGTACTATTTTCAGTCGGGTCCTTGCGTAGTCCATCGGGCTGCCTACTAGCGTTGACTACTGTTATTCTGGCAATGATGGAATGTTTATCTTCTAGTCGACTACTATATTTGCCTCCCTTAGCATGGCCTTCTGAACAATGCGTCGACGCTACTTCCCTGCCTTTCAAGTTCCTTTCTCTGTCTTGACTTTCTTCTTCCTTGTGGTGAGAGGTATGACATCATCGTCATCGTTATCTATCTCGAGTTTTCGTTTCCTACTCGAGCTGTCCATACGAATCGCCAAGGCACATCTTCCCCGCTGTCTTCAGGCCCCGTTCCAAAGTCCCTAGATTGCAATCGCAGCTGCTCGTCGGAGAACTATTCATTTCAGGTTGGCTTTCCTCTTACTGGAATTTCTTCCTAGATTTCTTCTTAATTGCTTGCTGAACACGCTCTCTTTCTCTCGCGTTCTCTTTCTTTTTTTCGTCTCCGTCTCCTTTTTTCATATCCATCCTTGACATCAACGGATTCGTCCTTTACCTCTAGTATTTCTGCCTACATTTTTTTTTTAATTTCTTACTAGAATGCTTCCTTCTCTCACGCGGTCTCTTTCTTTTTCGCTTCCGTCTTCTTTTGTAACAGCGGAGTTCCTTTCTTCTAGCAAACACTTCGTTTATAATTCGTCGCACTTTTTCACCTATGCCTTCGGTGTTTACATTTCCCTCAGCATAATTATTACGCACTCGCGATTGGTTACGTGAAATTTGTTTGGCAGTTTCATGATCTGATATATATGAGAGTGCATTAACCATAGTTCTTGGGCGGCATAATTGCTGTACTTGCTGAGTATTGCTGTCTCGAACTCCGGAGATGAGTCCCTGAATGGCTAGGTATTTCAAATCGCTGTCAGAAGCCGTAGAATGTGCGAGACGACCCAAACGACTCACGTTGGCCCCAAACTCCAGAAGGCTTTCTTCAATTTTTCTAGAAGTCTTCTCCCATCCTTGTTTCAATATTTGTTCCAGAAATCCAGAATTCTCCAATTTCCGTTCCAACATCTGCTCCGTATTTCCAGAATTCTCCTTCAATTTCCTCTCCAACATTTGCCCCATGATTCCAGAATTCTCCTCTACTCTTCCAGAATTACCCTTCAATTCCTCTTCCAATTTCTGCTCCAGAATTTCATAATTCTCCTCTACTCTTCCAGAATTCGCCTCCAATTCGTCTTCCAATTTCTGCTCAAAAATTCCAGAACCTTCTCCGGCTTTTCTAGAACTCTCATTCAATTCACGTTCCATTGTTTTAGAATGTTCCATTAATTCTTCGTTCAGTACTCCGGAATTTTCCTCCACTTTTCTAGAACTTTCATGCAATTCCCTTTCCAATGTTCTAGAATATTCCTTTAATTCTTCTCCGGAATTTACTTCCACTTTTCCAGCACTTTCATGCAATTCTCTTTCCAATGTTCTAGAATGTTCCAATAATTCTTCTTCCAGTGCTCTGGAATTTTCCTTCACTTTTCCAGAACTTTCATGCAATTCTCTTTCCAATGTTCTAGAATGTTCCAATAATTCTTCTCTGGAATTTACTGCCACTTTTCCAGAACTTTCATGCAATTCTCTTTCCAATGTTCTAGAATGTTCCTTTAATTCTTCTTCCAGTGCTCCGGAATTTTCCTCCACTTCTGTAGAACTTTCCGCCAATCTCCGCTCAGAACTTCTAGAACGTTCTTGTAATTTTTCAGCGAATAATTTGCAATTATCGAATAAGTCACACCAAACTTCGAATAAGTAATCGTCAGGATTTTCACCAGCTTCGATTAAAGCTTGCCGCAGTTTTTCTCGAAGCTCTGTTTTCCCTCCTGTTGCATCCAAATCCAGTTCTTCCACTTCCGTCCTGAGATCACGTACTTTCAATTCACTTAATTTTAATAGTTTAGGCATTTTATTTATTTTTATTTACACTTCACAGTTATGAAGAACCCCACACCTGACACCAATTGTAACGTTTTTATTTATATGGGTGAAGTGTAAAATAATCAGACAAATATTATTAATAAAAGAATACGTTTATTAAACGATAAAATAAATAAAGATTAAATATTAAAAGATTATAAAAGTAACTATCACTATGATTAAATAATTATAAACACTAAGAATATTATTAAATGCTTAAACACTACAATTATTTATCTAACTAACATTTATATCACTAACACTTATTTATATAACTACATTTATTTATGTTAACAACTGTTAAACTGTTTATTTATATCACTGAGTTCATATCTGGTTACTGGTATATATGAGACTGAGACTCCGCCTTCTCCCGGCCAATATTTATACCGCGCGCAACAGTCTAGAAGCCACTAGAAGGCTTCCAAGCGACAATGACCGGCACACAAAGGGACGAGGTCACGGCGCAATTAAGAGTCCAGCCGCTGCGGCGCCAGGGATTGCGTCATTGTTCTCGTATATTCGTTCAGTGGTGGCGTTGTATACTATTCTCTCGGGGGTGCACGTCACAATATATATATAACTAATAAAAGTTGTTTGTTTCAATGAGTTCTAACTGCTTTTTTCGGGTGTTACAACTTAGTATTAACACCCTGTACAATATATATATATATATACGGATATCATCGCAAAAATGTTATAATCGGATTCTAGGGACCTTAAAACAAGCTTATTAACACAAATCTGGTTATGCGATTTTTAGCCTAAATCTAACACCTCTCTTTGGGAGAGATGAAAATCCTCCAGTATGATAAGTAAATTTCTTAATACAATAGTAATTTTTATAATTGATATTTTCTGTTTTTTTTTTTTATTATAAGTTTATATTAATAATTGTAATTTTCATATTTTGAAGTAGTCTCATGCAGTTTTGCAGTGGTTCATTGTTTTAGGTTTGCTCTTAAATGCGGTGTAACCTGTGGTCATCAGAGTACCAAATAGGGCGAAACGCGTCTATGGTTGCTTGTGCTGGTCAGCTTCTATTAATGACTGAAAAAGTTGAGATGTAAACTAATGAAACTACGAAACTTTGTAATATTTTTATTGTTTGTTTCACGCAGAAATTCGCAATTTGCTTTCGCAATTTGTATTTTTATTTGATCATATTGTAATAAATTTTCAACAATGTTAATTGAATGTACCAAAAATTTCTATTCAACTTAGCCATGGAATTGACATAAAATTACAAATAAATGCATAATGTTTGAACTGTCACTACTGTCAGAAAAAAATAGTTGGTTAGGTTAGATACTAATTTATTTCAATTCTATTATAAAAAAAGATCTCGTAACTATTATATTACTATTTATTATGTCTTGGTTTTTAAAAAAAATGTTTTTATTAAGAAGAGAATATGTAAATAATTCAATGGTATAATTCTGACAATTCAAATATTATGCATTTATTTGTAATTTTGTGTCAATTCCATGGCTAACACTAGAAACGAGTAATAGTTATAACATTTCAAATTATAATAATTTTATACGTTAAAAATCTGATGTGGCCATCACAATACCTTCCGTCAATCCTGTGTATTATGTATAAATTCCATATTTCTTGGAAAAGATTCTCAATTTCCAGTAAAATTATTTCATACACAAACTACGCAAAATCCTTACCGTATATTTCCGCATCTTCCTCAACATCTACTTCAACATCCTCATCTCTGCCACATTCATTCAGTTTTCATTGATACTGACATCTGTAATTTTGAATTATATGAATATATTAGCAGTTTCCATGATTAGCATAGCTCGTTGATTTATGAAATTTAATATCTTTATAATTATTTAACTCTATATCTGCTGAAGTATAAAATGCAATCAAATCGTATAAAGAATAATATATTCTATAAGTTATAATAATGTTAAATGTCAATAAATCAAATTTAACTGTTAACTCTTCAAATGAGGCTACTTCCAGTTCACCAATTATAACCAAAATGTAATCAGTTGTTCTTCTGGATGGAAACTTGAGGAATACGAAAAAAATATAATTTTTGGAATCGTGGTATTGAAGTTATGCGATCTGAAAGTTTTGTCACACACACACAGACGCACACACACACACACACACACACACACACACACACACACACACACACACACACACAGACACACACATACATACATACATACATACATACATACATACATACATACATACATACATACATACATACATACATACATACATACATACATACATACATACATACATACATACATACATACATACATACATACATACATACATACATACATACATACATACATACATACATACATACATACATACATACATACATACATACATACATACATACATACATACATACATACATACATACATACATACATACATACATACATACATACATACATACATACATACATACATACATACATACATACATACATACATACATACATACATACATACATACATACATACATACATACATACATACATACATACATACATACATACATACATACATACATACATACATACATACATACATACATACATACATACATACATACATACATACATACATACATACATACATACATACATACATACATACATACATACATACATACATACATACATACATACATACATACATACATACATACATACATACATACATACATACATACATACATACATACATACATACATACATACATACATACATACATACATACATACATACATACATACATACATACATACATACATACATACATACATACATACATACATACATACATACATACATACATACATACATACATACATACATACATACATACATACATACATACAGACATCATCGTAGAAATGGTAAAATCGTATTATAGGTAGTGATGCCGCGAGACGAGAAACGGCGAGAAACAGTTCACTCTCGTCTCGTCTCGAAAATTCGAGACGAGATTTGTTTTCGTCTCGTCTCGTCATATTTTTCATCCTCTATTCTCGATCTCGACTCGAGAGTCTCGAATTTCTCGAATTTATAATTAGCTGTATGGTTTTCCATAAGTTGGCAGGTTAGAGCGTGTTTGTATGGTTGAAGGTAGCAAGCAAGTAACGCTGTAAATATATATTATTTGTATATAAATACATATAAAATAAATTCATAAAATATTACCTTTATATACCTATTTTATATTCTTATAAATTTTCTATACTTTCATCTATCAGGAAAATAAATTAGTATCAATTTCGACGTAATAAAGGAGTAAGTAGATACTACTGATTAAAACTTTATTTTTACTAAGTCTGGCATTTAACAGGTAAGTAAAAAAATACTGAACAAATATTACTCGCACCAAGGGCATTTAATACTAGCGTGGAGAGTACACCACAGCGAACACTTTTGTTCTTATTCTTGATACTAAAACCCTATAAATTTAAAATGAATAACTAAATAATAAACAGGCAATGAAAATATTTGTACGGATAATTATTTTTCTTATTGTGTAGGTACCTTTAATTATATACATATTTAAAAAAAATCGTGCAATCGAGATCTCGAATACTTACTCTCGTCTCGAGCAAATCTCGAGGGCATTACTCTCGTCTCGTCTCGATTTTTCGAGACGAGACTTATGATAGTCTCGTCTCGAAATTTCGATTTTCGAGACGAGATCTCGAAATCGCGAGATTCCACGGCATCACTAATTATAGGGACCCTAAAACATGCTTATTCACTAAAAACTCATTAAATTTTTTGACCAAAGACAATACCTTCCTTACCTAAAGGTGTCCGAAGGTAAAAAATCAACATTGTAGTATTACCTATATTACGGATTTCAAGTAGGCACCCGGTATATATTGGGACTCGCCACTGATAGAATTTTAGAGAACTAAATTAATTCAGGCTACAAGGCGGTGAGTCTTAGTAGGACCTGTCAAATATGAGATACTAGATGAATCACAGCTGACTCGTCCGTCATTTTGGAGCCACAATCATTCAATATCAGTGTTAATCATAGGAATTATCCACAATGACGAAATGTTCTGCTTCAAATTGTGCAAATCATTTGAGAAATACTTATAAATTTTACATATTACATGTTTTATTACTTATGTAATACATATATTTTTCTCTAACCTAAAAATCTTAACGAACCGTATTTTTACTTGTTTTATTATTTTAAATACATATAATACGACAAATATGCAAGTTATAATTAATTATGAAAAATAATTACTTCATAAACTCATAAAGAATCCACTTTTATTTCATAATTTACTGCATTCATTTAGGCTCCAATATGGTGGACGAGTCAGCTCGGTATTATCTAGTAGCTGTAGGCTATGACGTAATATGTCAAAGTTATTGAATATATTTCACATTACTAATTGTATTTTTGAAAATTTAATATACCTCTCGATAATACTCCAAATTAGAGCGAAACGTCGAGGAACTGAAAACTTGTGATTTTATTCAATTTCCCTGTCCAATTTCTGACTACTAACTCTTCATCCTGTACAATATTCCACACATGACATCTTGCAAATCTTTCGCAATTTAATATTAATGCGTCTAGCTGCTAATAAACCTTGTATTTTACTGTATGCTGCCTTACCCTATGCAATTTTACTTCTAATTTCTTCCTTGTAGTTTCTATTTCAATTTATTAAGCTTTTTGGTAGTAATTCAATCATTAATGTATTATTTTGAGTACAAGTATACATTTAACCACATATCAGTAATTACTTTCATAGCTTTCACAGTATTTAATCACCAGCAATTTTTTGACATGTTTGGCAATTTTTAAATCTCTCAGAAATTCCAAAATAAATAAATTATGAAAAGATCAGGTTAGCCATTTAGATTAAAATCGAAGACCTTCACTTCGCAGGAGTGACGATCTTACCAATTAAGATATTGGCTGCTCTATCTCGATGGCTGAAATTAACTCCCATTTAGTGTAATATATCTATCCACTGAGTATATGTTACTTCGTCATGTTATTAGATGTGGGATTGGGATTACCACTGCATTTAAACATCTTGCGAACATGTTATAATTTACTCGTGTCCTCATCGGACCAATTTTTACCCTTCGTCACCTTTAGGTAAGAAAGGTGTTTTGATCAAAAAATTGGCTGGTGAATTTTCAATGAAGAAGCACGTTTTAGGGTTCCTACAACACGATTTTATCATTTTTACGATGTATGTGTGTATATGTGTGTGTGTGTGCGTGTGGGTGGGGGAGGGGGCGTACGTGTGTGTGTATGATTTCGGCCGCGATAACTCCAATACTAGAATTCCAAAAATTACAATTTATACGTATTCCGCTTCCTTGCATCCATATGCACAATTGATTAGATTTGATTATAACTGGTCAACCGGAAGTACCCTCATTTGAAGATTTTAATAGTTTTTCTTGAAAAAACGCTGTTAATATCATTATTTGACATTTAATGTTATTATAAATATTAAAAAAATAATCTATTATCTATCTTCACGAATTGATTGCATTTAATAATTCATATTCCATGGATATAGAGTTATAAAATTACAAGGAAATTACATTTCATTAATCAGCCAGGTATGCTATAACCATGGAAACGGCTACTATATTAAGAAATTTCTAATTGACAGATGTCATGTCAATGAAATGAAAATGAAAGGGGCAGAGATGATGTTGAGATGGATGTTGGGAAGACACGGCAAGATAGGATAAGGAATGTGAGGTTAAGAGAAATGGCCCCGGTGATATAAGTTTCTAGAAAGGTACGAGGTAATTGCATTGGTTTGCAAATGTCATGAGGAGAGATGAAAAATATATGGGAAGAAGAATGAAAAGCTTAGTAGTAGACGCTAGAAGAAAGAGAGTAAGGCTATATAAAGTGGAGATGGATGGTCTGTATTTCGAAATACTTGAGAGAAAAGGAAATGAATGAGGACGAGACGCCAAATAGAAACTGGTGGATGAAGAAAAATCAAGAATAGCGACCCCTAACGAATGGGAAAAGCTAAAGATGAAGAAGTCAGTGTCAAGTTCAATTTACATAGTTTGTTTATGAAATAATTTATTTTGAAAGAAAATTTATGTATAGAATTTGTATATAATACACAGAATCGACGAAAAGTAATATATTGGCCACATCAGATTTTTTCTTGGCTATATGTGATTTTCTTTAGTCGGCAATACTACATAAAGTTGTCAAAAAAATGTCGTGCTTGGTATCAAATGAAATGTTTTCTGAAGGGTTGCGGACTGCCATGCAGAGAAGTTAGTGCTAGGTTTGTGCTGGTTTGTGCTAGAATCTTAAGTTTGTGCTGTTTATTTACGCTAATTATTAACAATTGAAATGGGGAATCTGGCGTGACACTAAGAGTAAACCCCTTTAGTTCATAACAACATTTGAATAAGAATAACAGTCCACAGTTAGTGCAAGGTTTGTGCTGCTCAGAATTAAATTATGAAAGTTTGTGCTGTTTATTTACGCCTAATATTAAAAATTTAAATGTGGAATCTGCCATGACACCAAGAGTAAACTTATTTTGTTTATATTAATATCTGAACAACAACACCACCCCAGTTCGTGCTAGGTTTGTGCTGCTCAGATTCAAATTAAGAAAGTTTGTGCTGTTTATTTACGTCTAATATTAAAAATTAAAATGGGAAATCTGTCGTGACACCAAGAGTAAACTTATTTTGTTTATATTAATATCTGAACAACAACACCACCCAGAGTTAGTACTAGATTTGTGCTGCTCAGATTCAAATTATGAAAGTTTGTGCTGTTTATCTATGCCTAATATTAAAAATTAAAATGGGGAGTCTGGCGTGACACCAAGAGTAAACTTATTTTGTTTATATTAATATCTGAACAATAATACCACCCAGAGTTAGTGCTAGGTTTGTGCTGCTCAGATTAAAATTATGAAAGTTTGTGCTGTTTATTTACGTCTAATATTAAAAATTAAAATGGGGAATCTGGCATGACACCAAGAGTAAACTTATTTTGTTTATATTAATATCTGAACAACACCACCCACAGTTCGTGCTAGGTTTGTGCTGCTCAGATTCAAATTAAGAAAGTTTGTGTTGTTTATTTACGCCTAATATTAAAAATATAACTGGGGAATCTGGCGTGATACCAAGAGTAAATTTATTTTGTTTATATTAATATCTGGACAACAATACCACCCACAGTTAGTGCTAGGTTTGTGCTGCTCAGATTAAAATTATGAAAGTTTGTGCTGTTTATTTACGTCTAATATTAAAAATTAAAATGGGAAATCTGGCGCGACACCAAGAGTAAACTTATTTTGTTTATATTAATATCTGAACAACAATACCACCCCAGTTCGTGCTAGGTTTGTGCTGCTCAGATTCAAATTAAGAAAGTTTGTGCTGTTTATTTACGTCTAATATTAAAAATTAAAATGGGAAATCTGGCGCGACACCAAGAGTAAAATTATTTTGTTTATATTAATATCTGAACAACAACACCACCCCAGTTCGTGCTAGGTTTGTGCTGCTCTGATTCAAATTAAGAAAGTTTGTGCTGTTTATTTACGTCTAATATTAAAAATTAAAATGGGAAATCTGGCGTGACACCAAGAGTAAACTTATTTTGTTTATATTAATATATGAACAACAACACCACCCACAGTTCGTGCTAGGTTTGTGCTGCTCAGATTCAAATTATGAAAGGTTGTGCTGTTTATCTACGCCTAATATTAAAAATTAAAATGGGGAATCTGGCGTGACACCAAGAGTAATCTTATTTTGTTTATATTAATATCTGAACAACAACACCACCCAAAGTTTGTGCTAGGTTTATGCTGCTCAGATTCAAATTAAGAAAGTTTGTGCTGTTTATCTACGCCTAATATTAAAAATTAAAATGGGAATCTGGCGTGACACCAAGAGTAAACTCATTTTGTTTATATTAGTATCTGTACAATAATACCACCCAGAGTTCGTGCTAGGTTGTGCTGCTCAGATTTAAATTATCAAAGTTTGTGCTAATATTTACATTTATTATTAACAATTGAAATGAAAAATCTGGCGTGACATCGAGAATAAATCTGTTTTGTATATACCAGTATCAATATTAAGCTAATAATAACATCCACAGTTAGTGCTAGGTTTGTGCTGCTCAGATACAAATTATAAAAGTTTTGATGGTTATTTACATGTATTATTATTATTATAATAATTGTCCTTTGTTTAAAACAATATACGGGTAATAATAACACCCACAAAAATAATTTCAATTCAACGATTATTTATTTAAATATCGTAATTGCATTTAAACATAGGACAACAATGTCATATCTTAAAATTTGCTGTTAAAGTCCAAATTACGATATTTCATTATTTTTACTATTATTATTATAATTATTATTATTCAAAAAATAATTTCAATTTAGTAAGTATTTATTTAAATAATTGTGCTGTCAAATATAGGACTATGATTTAAATATTAAATCTATTTACATTCAACAGAGTAATTTGTTAAAGGTTATTATTAGATCGCTAATTAATTTATATTGTATTATATTCTAAGACAGTATATAATTTGTACCCAAAAATTATGAGCTATAACCCTCCTATAAAACGATTGTAGGACATGCTACATAAACTACCTCTCTTTTTAAAAGAAAAATTCATTTTAATAATAAAAAACGTGATGTTTATTAAAAAAAATATTATTGCTTTTTAACAATGAAAACATTGCATAAAATTGGTAATAATGGATGTAAATCAACAGCACAAACTTTCATAATTTGTATTTGAGCTAGTGTTTCATCAACACCAGAAATCTTGTCTTGATGATTATTTCTTGCCTTGTCTTGATTTTCAAGACAAGTAAATAAAAATATTTTGTCTTGCCCATTACTTGGCGACGTTGTCTTGTTTCAAGATTTCTTGATATTTATTGACGTTTTAGGGGAATCCCCTTTATCGCTTTATCCAATCCGAACGCTCAAGTGTAGCGTTGGCGTCTGCCATTGGCCTTTTTCAAATGTTACTATGATTTCGTCGAATCACGCAGGAACGGACTGAAATTTCGGGACCCCGGGGTGTTTGGGGGTCTACCTAATTAATTAACCGTCTAAACGCCAGTTTGTCAATATATTGTTATACTGCTTTTTTAAATAAAGGCATTGAATAACTTTTTTATTTTATATGATGCATTTAGATATACGGGTACAAATTTATAATATTTACTATATACATCACAAACCAAATTAACATGTACCTGTACAGTATTTAGTATTATTAAACAAAAATAGTTTTTAATATTTTTGAACTTTAACTTTGCGTTATGTACAACTTATATTTAAAAAAAAAAAATCATAATAGTATAAACAAAAGATTTCTAGTGTTATTACATAGAAATTCAATCCCATTCGCGAGATATTGGAATATATCCGAAGATATTTTCTAACACGTACTAACTGTACGCGCTTTTGTAAAAGCGTACGAATAAAATAAAATAATTTTTTTTTTAGTTCCAAATTTCGTCACCAGGGCCGCATTCTTATTTACATATTCCAATAGAGTGATAAAAAAGTGGCTGTTTTAGAGCAAAAAATCAAAAAAATTGACTTATGCAGGATGTGGTTGATCATATGAGTAAAATATTTTTAATATTTTATATATAAAATTGTTTGCTGAATTCAATAAAAAATAATAAATATAGCATAATATTATTTCATATAAATGAGTTACGGATTAATTCCGGTCAGACCGGAAATGCCACACTGCTATGAAAGTATGTATTTTAGTTGAAACGGACATATCGGAAAACTCGTAGATATCAAATTTTGTAAAATAATATTGAATATTTTTAAAAATAAAGATAGTGTAAACTCCCCATGGGACATCCTCAGTGAGGTTCTATCATGTACAGAATGTTAATGCTATGAATTCATAGGTTATGTAAAATAGATTGACTTTTACTAATAAACTCATATCTGGAAACGCACCGTTTTCGAACTACAAACTCTTAAAACAGTAATTATTATCTACTCAATTTTAGTTGGCTTTGACTTATTACGTCAGTTATTAGTTTTGTTTATTGTAACCTACATAGCATTGAATTTTTTAAAATAATTTTATTCATTTTTTTAATACATATTAATAATTGCTCAAACAATAACCATCAATTTCAATTAAGCATTGCAACGTACCTAACATATTTTGATACATTCGTCAAAAAACGTAGACAGAATAAAATAAACAAAACTTATAATTAAAGTAACAGGGCACAGCCAACTAAAATAATAGTATATTAAAAAACAAGTTTCATAAGATAATCTGCTAACGCACAAGTCATATTATGAAGACGAGGTACTTACCTGAAAATATAGACTTATACCTTCAACTGTCGCTTAAATATCAGTAAAATTATTTGTTTTGAAAATCATAGTCAGAGATACAAAATTGTATATTTTAATTATAAATGCGGATTTACAAAATTAGTAGAATTAGAAATCTTGATTCTTGATGATACATTCTTGTCTTGTCTTGGGACATAAAATGTATTTCTTGTCTTGGTCTTGTCTTGCTTTCGAGACAAATCAACAATACAACTTGATTTTTGTGAAACACTACTTTCAGCAGCACAAATCTAGCACTAACTGTACATAGTATTGTTACTCAGATATTATTATAAAGAAAATGAGTTTACTCTTGGTGTCACGTCATATCCTTCATTTCAGGTTTTAATAATACGCGTAAATAAACAGAAAAAACATTCATAATTTGAATCTAACCAGCACAAACCTAGCACAAACTTCGGATTGTGTTATTACCCAAATATTGTTATAAACAAATAGGCTTAGACTTAGTGTCACGCCAAATTTCCTAATTCATTTGTTAATAATAGCTGTAAAGCACTAAGTTTCATAATCTGTACCTGAGCAGCACAAACCTAGGACTAACTGTGAGAGGTATCGTTGCGCAGATACTAATATAAACAAAATGAAATTATTCTTGGTATCACGCCAGATTCCCCATTTCAATTTTTAATATTAGGCGTAAATAAACAGCACAAACTTTCATAATTTGAATCTGAGCAGCACAAACCTAGCACTAACTGTGGGTGGTATTGTTGTCCAGATATTAATATAAACAAAATAAATTTACTCTTGGTATCACGCCAGATTCCCCAGTTATATTTTTAATATTAGGCGTAAATAAACAACACAAACTTTCATAATTTGACTTTGAGCAGCACAAACCTAGCACGAACTGTGGGTGGTGTTGTTGTTCAGATATTAATATAAACAAAATAAGTTTACTCTTGGTGTCATGCCAGATTCCCCATTTTAATTTTTAATATTAGACGTAAATAAACAGCACAAACTTTCATAATTTTAATCTGAGCAGCACAAACCTAGCACTAACTCTGGGTGGTATTATTGTTCAGATATTAATGTAAACAAAATAAGTTTACTCTTGGTGTAACGCCAGATTCCCCATTTTAATTTTTAATATTAAGCGTAAATAAACAGCACAAACTTGCATAATTTAAATCTGAGCAGCACAAACCTAGCACTAACTGTGGATTGTGTTATTATTCAAATGTTGTTATAAACTAAAGGGGTTTACTCTTAGTGTCACGCCAGATTCCCCATTTCAATTGTTAATAATTGGCGTAAATAAACAGCATAAACTTTAAGATTGTAGCACAAACCAGCACAAACCTAGCACTAACGTCTCATGAAGTTTTGGATTGATATCAGATATGGGGCCATCTGACATGACGTAGATGCTTGGCTTTGTTTTTTGCATAAAGCTGTTAGAAATATGTCGTGTTTGATATCAAAAGAAATGTTGTCTCAAGGGCTATTATGCAGAATTGTCACAATTTTGACAAATCGGTCGGCTTTTGTTTTTTGCATAAAATTGTCAGAAATATTTTGTGCTTGGTATCAAATGAGAGGTCTTGTTAAAGGCTGCCGGGCACCAGTGTCAAAACTTTGACAGATCGATCGGTTTTTGTCTGAAATTTGTAATGATGAGAATAATGTTAGCGTTAGCACTTCGTGTTTAAAATATGCCTAGACGAATTTGATGTACGTAGAGACTATCATAAAACACTATCGGCGGAGCCCTAGGAGAAGCTAGTAACAAATACTAAATTGTGATAGATTAGTAACAAATGAAATTTTCACTAAATGAGCCAGGAGTGATGATTTTTCCTTGTGCAAAGAAAGAAATAGACGTTTACCAGTGTACCAGTGGTTTTATGTTCATTTTTTTATATTCATGATTTTATTATAAATAGATATTAAACAGAAGTGTACATGTGTGTGAGATTTTATTGATGTGATTTTAAATTGATTTAAAACCGAATTTATTGTTTTATAATTTTATAAAATTAACATTATTATATATATACGATTTTATATGTAATTAAACAAATAAAAAAACAAATTTAATTTTTGATAAAAGCAATTTTTTAAGTGTTTACTCGTATAATAAATAAATATAATAAATAAACGTCTAGTAAAGATGAAGAATGGTCTTCTACTCCACCAGAAGTTATATATATATATTATCACGGCATATTACCCATTGCTGGCTGTGCCAATCTGCTGTGTCTTTGTACACAGATTTCGGTAATTATGATGACATATTTGTACCCTGCGGGTATTTACCAGGTGTCATTTATTTATATATTTATTTATTTATTTATTTATTTATTTATTTAGTTATTTATTTATATATTTATTTTTATTTATTTTTTTTGTTTGAGATAAGGCGGATCGACTGCCAGGGTCATTACCGCCAAAATGTAAATTTAATGAAAGAACTGGTTCTTATAACCAGTTAAAAAAGACAGGATCTTATATCCTGTATGTAAGACGAGTTAAAGTACGAGTATTATGGCTGAATCCAAGGACATATTCTTATTATAAGTAACGTAGAAATGTGAAAAGTAGATAAGAGCTACTACTGGATATATCATAAATTCGCTTAATGCGAATATGAAGAAAGTAAAGTAGGAGAAGGTACTAAAATATTAGACTTATCAGTCCGGTTATATTGAGATATGAGAGGAGTTTCGTTATATTTTCATCCTGATTCGACAGGATTGCAGGGATGGTATTCTCCAACTGACACAGTTGCCTTTCGTGAGTATACTTATTACAATAAAGTAATACATGAGCCACAGTCAAACGCGCGTTACACGTGTCGCACATAGGAACAGGTTCCTTCAGCAGCAGATACAGATGTGTCGCCTTAATATGCCCGATGCGTAACCTGGTTATGGTGACTTGTTGTTGCCTGGTGAGAGGAATTGGACTTTTCCATGTATCGACGGACTGTTTGACATGCCTGAGCTTATCAGTGGATCGACTCCACTCCGCCTGCCACAAATCACCACAATGCTGAGACAAGAGAGATAGCATATCATCAGGTCGTACCTATCTTATACTGGATGGTCATAGTACGGTTTGCACCTTCTCGCGCGGATTCATCCGCTTGGTGATTACCTAAAATTCCCACGTGTCCTGGTATCCAAAGAAATCTAACTTGTACGTGTAGCGCATGAAGATTGCCTATGAGACCTATTATCGCTTGGATAAGCGGATCTGTGCTCACGGTATTTGCTACACCCAAAACTGAGCTGAGGGAATCTGTACAGATTAAGATGCTAGGATGAGTATGTGTTACACGTAGGCAATGCTGTAGGGCGAAATAAATAGCATATAGCTCAGCACTGTACACAGAACACGTGGGAGAGAGAGAGAAGACGAAGTTCTCACCGTTAGAAATAAAAGCACAGCCTACACCAGTATCCGTCTTTGCACCATCTGTAAAGATAAGCTGCGACTCTATATATTGTTCCAAAAGAGAGTGGAACTCAGCAACATACATTTGTGGTGGAGTAGAATCCCTGTGCATGGCAGTCAGACTTGTATCGTACCTGATTTCAGGTACGCACCAAGTTGGCGAATCTAGCACGCGAAGAGGTAGGACCTCTTCTCGGCCACGAGGTAGGTTATCAAGCTGCTTTGAAAGTTTCAAGGAAACAGGCCAAAGTGAGGTGTTGCTGTTACGAAATAGTTGTGCTGCGTGCTGGTCTATGAATAGAACTTTATGCATAAAATGCCAAGGTTTGGCCAAAATGCCAACAGTGTAGCGCATACAAAGACGTAGACGGCGAATACTAAGTGGTGCAATGCCGGATTCACAGTACAGGCTATGTACTGGACTAGTTCTAAAAGCTCCGGTGACTATCCTAATGCCAGCATTATGAACAGCATCTAGCCTATTCAGGTGACTCTGCTTGGCTGTACTGAGAACGATGGATCCGTAATCTAGCTGCGACTGCACAAGTGCGGCGTAGAGACGACGGAGACAGTCTCGATCACCACCCCATTTGACGCTGCCCAAACACTTAACAGCATTGAGTGATTTTCGGCATTGCGCCGCAAGTTTGAGTATCTGCGGTTTCCACGTCAAGTGCCTGTCATAAGTAAGCCCCAGAAAATTTACCTCAGACACACAAGAGATAGGAGTATTGTAGAGACGTAGAGCTGGTGCATTGTGCGGTAATCGTAGGCGACAGAATTCAATGCATTTCGTTTTCTCGGCTGAGAATCGAAATCCTCGAGCGGTGGCAGCATCAGATACAGCATTGATAGCTTCCTGTAAACGGGTCTCACATTCATCAATGGTTGGTGCTGAGGTAAATATTGCTAAATCGTCAACGTACAGACAATGGTCCACGGATGGTGGTAAGTTGCGTGCAATGTTATTAATCGCTATCATGAACAGGGTTACACTGATTGTGGAACCTTGCGGTACACCATTCTCAAGTGGGTATGAACTGGAATGAATATCGTCAATGCGGACTTTAAATGTACGACTACGAAGAAAGTTTTCGATAAATACTGGTAAATTACCACGCAGGCCCCAATCGTATAATTGTTGTAGGATACCATGCCTCCAAGTCATGTCAAATGCTTTTTCCAGATCAAAGAAAACTGCAACTAGGTGGTTACGTGCAAGGAAATTGCAATGAATAGCATTTGTCAAATAGGCATGCAAGTTCGAGGTAGAATGATGCTTTCTTGAACCACACTGAAAGGAATCAATGAATTGATTCGACTCAAGGTACCAAACTAGACGGTAGTTTATCATTCGCTCGTAAACTTTTGACAGATGACATGTCAGTGAAATGGGCCGATAGCTCGAAGGTTGTGCTGGATCTTTTCCCGGTTTAAGCACGGGTATTACTACTGCTTCTCGCCAAGTATCGGGATATTCGCCAGTGCGCCAGATTTGGTTGAAGTAACTGAGGATGTGTGCTTTCATGTCATGAGGTGCGTTTTTGATCATAGCATATGAAATGCGGTCAGGACCAACTGAAGTGTTGCCTGTATGCTTAAGTGCAAAATCGAACTCTTTCATGATGAATGGGCGGTTGTAAACGTCTTCCACATCAGTGGCGAAATCAAGATGTACTTCAACCTCCTCTTTGATGCGTAAGAAGTGTAGAGAGTAGTTATCCGTGCTGCTGACCGAAGCGAAATGATTAGCTAGACACTCTGCAATGTCAAGCCGATCTGTATAGACCTGATTGTTGATATGGAGCATGGTAACAGCATTGCTCTTCCTGTAGCCGTTCATGTAGCGGATTTTGTTCCACAGCTCAGTCTGTGGGCGATCTGACGTGATCGACGATACATAATTCCTCCATGACGTTGTTTTCGCCTGCAGTGTATATTTATTTATTTATTTATTTATTTATTTATTTATTTATTTATTTATTTATTTATTTATTTATTTATTTATTTATTTAGTTATTTATTTATTTATTTAATTATTTAGTTATTTATTTATATATTTATTTAATTATTTATTTATTTATTTATTTATTTAGTTATTTATTTATATATTTATTTATTTATTTATTTATTTATTTATTTATTTATTTATTTATTTATTTATTTATTTATTTATTTATTTATTTATTTATTTAGTTATTTATTTATTTATTTATTTATTTATTTATTTATTTATTTGTGTATCTATTTATTTATTTATTTATTTATTTATGTTACGCCATTTTGAGTTATGCAAGTATTATGTCTATTTACTTCAATCTCTAATCTTTTAATTTCAGCTTATATTGAATTACATGATCGTATTATATTAAATGATTGTTTATTTAGCAGTCGTGCTAGAGTGGCTGAAGCGGCAACATCGGAGTATTATGGTTGCATTTATTTATTTTTGTGTAACGGTGAGTGTTAGGGTTGTGTTGTAACTACATATATGTTGTTGCTCTCACGATGCGGTGTTGAGAAAGAGCTTTCTGCGGATTAGCTGTACCCTCGCTTGTGGGCTGAGGAAGAGTCTACAGTGCGGCTGGGACTGATTGCTCTCACGCTGAGGTGTTGAGAAAGAGCTATTCTGCGGTTCAGCTGTACCCTCGCTTGCGGGCTGAGGAAGAGTCTACAGTGCGGCTGGGACTGGTTGCTCTCACGCTGCGGTGTTGAGAAAGAGCTGTTCTGCGGTTCAGCTGTACCCTCGCTTGCGGGCTGAGGAAGAGTCTACAGTGCGGCTGGGACTGGTTGCTCTCACGCTGCGGTGTTGAGAAAGAGCTATTCTGCGGTTCAGCTGTACCCTCGCTTGCGGGCTGAGGAAGAGTCTACAGTGCGGCTGGGACGGTTGCTCTCCACTGCGGTGTTGAGAAAGAGCTATACTGCGGTTTAGCAGTACCCTCGCTTGCGGGCTGAAGAAGAGTCTACAGTGCGGCTGGGACTGGTACCTAATTCTATCCTAATCCCAAAGTTGGTCCGAGGCCTTGCGTATTTACGTTGATCCCAAGCACTCACTGAGAGAGTATACTCATCTATTTTTATCTTTTACAGGCTATTGGCGCTCGCAGGATATATTTTGGACCATCCAGGGATTAGGGATTATAATAGTTGATTGGATCTGGTTTCCATTGTGTATTTTTGTGATCTTTCATCAATTGATTATGTCGTTTTCTTACATTTATTTATTTGTTTATTTATTTATTTATTTATTTATTTATTTATTTATTTATTTATTTATTTATTTATTTATTTATTTATTTATTTATTTATTTATTTATTTATTTATTTATTTATTTATTTATTTATTTATTTATTTATTTATTTATTTATTTATTTATTTATTTATTTATTTATTTATTTATTTATTTATTTATTTATTTATTTATTTATTTATTTATTTATTTATTTATTTATTTATTTATTTATTTATTTATTTATTTATTTATTTATTTATTTATTTATTTATTTATTTATTGTAATTAAAACACTGTAACTTTCAGATAGACTTGACAGATATAAAACAACTAAAAGAGCTTCTGCTATTGGTTTACCCAGCGTAGCTAATTCATCCATACATTCGTCCATTGCATTTAGATGTGTTTGCATATTTCCGCTTTCTGGTAATATTATGCGACATAACCGTTTTAAAAGTCGAACTTTGTTTGATTTTTGATGATATTCCTTCAATGCATCCCACATCGCTTTGACCGTTGTCTTGTTTTTGAAATGAATAATTTGATACATACATACAATCACGCGTGTCTATATGCATATACAGGATGAGTCTGGGAAGAACCCCCCCCCCCTTTAAATTTTTAATTACAAGTAATAGAAAAAAAAAGTTCATATAAAAGTTTTATTATTTTAAATATACTATTTTATGGCAGATGTAGATATTTTTTATAAAGTCAGATTTACAAAATGCGAGTATCAATTTTAATTAACCTATAATTATTTTCATTTTTTCTCTTTTCGACAATGTATTAATTTTTATTTATTGAAGCTTGACTGCAGCCTTCACGTGATGTTTTTCTTTTATACAAACGCGGCATTATATAATATTGTCCCTAAAAATAAAATAAAATTTGTGGGTAAAATGATCACTGGGATCATTTTGTCCCGTTAAAGAGGGATCGTTTCACCCCAAACATCTAACTTACATTGGAATGTTGAAAATAACCTCATTTATTTCACATGCAAAAACGAAACCTTAACTACCATAATTTTTAATTGTTATTAAATTCGCGAATAAAACTACATTCACATAAAACCTTTTAAGACAACATTGAAAAATACCTTATCTAACATCAAAGTATTTTTTTTTATTTTTCTTTCTCAAAATAACCACGATATTCTCTTGCCATTTAAACTAGCTACTAAATACATGGTGAGGAGAATGATTCAAAGTAGCATTAATAGATCGAGGAGCTGTTCCCAGCAGACACAGCACAGGGTCATTTTACCTCGAAGGATCATTTTAGACACTTTTCCCCCATTATAGTACATTAAGATACAAGTTTCATAAGACATGATTTTAGCGCACGCGTCTTTGTTAGAAACGAGCGGCTTGCCGCGAGTTTTCTAACGGGACAAGTGCGCTGAAATGTCTTATGAAACGTGTATTGTATACTATTTTTTAAATTTTGGTCCTTTTGTCAAAAAAATAAATATTTACAAATATACGTGATTTCATTTTTAGGAATATTTTAATTTTTATTTAATTGTTGGTAACAGTAACAGTGATTGATATTCGTAACTATGGCGTTTCATTGTTATTGTTTACAATTTAAATAATATTTACTTTCAAATGACAAATGTCTATAAATGTAGGTACTACGTACCAACCTAACAGAAATTAGGTTTGAGTTCTTTTAAGAAGTACTTTATGACATCCAAATGGGTTTCATAATGTACATATTAAAGAACCAAAATAGAAAAAATATTTTATAGATTAGAGATAAAGAAATAAAAGTTATATAATAATGTATTGTAATAATTCTCATAGCCCAAATAATGTCATGGAAACCAAATGAATAAAACTAAAATGTTTGTAACTGACAGATAAATGTCAGTGACAAAAATCCAGAGACATTACTGAAGAATTTTCTGGGAAGTACATACATTTTATTATTTCTTATTGAATTAATAGTGATATATTTAAAATTTTAGGAATATTACATATACCCTTCAAAAGTACTGTCAATCCCGACAATGAATTGGAAACATTTCGAAAAATTAGAAGAGTACTAAATTTCTTCATAGAATGAATTTAAAATTAAACAATCTAAATATAAGGAATAGATATAAGTAGAATTTTTGGTGTAGTGTGTAGATATACAAGAAATGTTAAATTCAATAGGGCGCGAGCAGTTATGTCACTTTGTTGGCCTTGAGAAGTAAAAATTGGGGCCCGTGTCAGAATTATAGCTAGTAATTATATATATATATATATATATATATATATATATATATATATATATATATATATATATATATATAGATGTCAAATATCATAATTTTTCATTCTAAATTTAGTGATTTTCCAAAAAATAAATTCCACACTCCTGGTGAGAAATTAACTACGTGAATTTAGAAAATCTTGAATTTTTTAATGAAAAATTCTGACATTTGACATCTATGTACATAATTAATAATTGTCAGTCTGACACGGGCCCCCATATCTCCTTGTCAAAGCCAACAATGTCACATGACTGCTCGCCCCCTATAGTTATGTAACCAAAAGCGGAAGTTCTTGGTGTAGAGTGTAGGTATACAAGAAATGTTAAATAGGGCGCGAGCAGTCATGTGACTTTGTTGGCTTTGACACGCAGATATGGGGGCCCGTGTCAGAATGATAGGTAGTAATTATGTGCATAGATGTCAAATATCATAAGTTTTCATTCTAAATTTTGTGATTTTCCAATTCCATGTGGTTTATTTTCCTTGACATGTAAATTCCACACTCCTGATGACAAATTAACTACGTGAATTTAGAAAATCTTGAAATTTTTAATGAAAAATTCTGACATTTGACATTTATGTACATAATTACTAATTATCATTCTGAAACGGGACCCCATATCCGCTTGCCAAGGCGAACAATCCCAGTAAACATATTTTGGTTTTTACAATGTTTCTGGAATGTGAACATTTCGAATGTAATGTTATCTTATATGTCTTCAAATTGGATCCAGAAATATTGCTGGAACCCCCTATGTCCGCCGTCAGGAGCATTAATTACAATGTTTTCAAAATAGTATTGTAACCTCCCGGAAACATGTATTGCGTGTGCGTAAATCCCGTTCTACACAATGAAAAATGTATTAGAAACGTTTCAGAAATCATTCCGTATAAATCAAATTGGAAACAACCTTAAAACTTTATTTTAAGATTTCTAATAACGCGGCATTTCAAAAACGTCTTAAGAACATAAAAATCTGATGTGGACACCACACGACTTCCTTGTACGATTATTAAACTATACATATTTTTTTAATAATAAAATTACAAAATATTGACAGGCATAAGCCAAGCCCGAAAAATATTTTGATATAGAACAAAAAATAATTCATTTAGGGCCAGTTTTACAATCTTTGGTTAAAATTTTAACTGCAAGTTAAATAAACAATATTGAATCGGATTATTGACAGCAATGATTAATTTGTCATTTGACAGTTCGTTTCGTTTCAATTTTGTTTATTTAACTGACAGTTAAAATTTTAACCATAGATTGTAAAACTGGCCCTTACTAATATCATTCTTAAATTAACATTAATCTAACCCGGTTCTTTTTAAAGAGAGTTTTGATTACAACAAAGAAATATTTGATTACAACAATGAATATGACTAATTTCACAATAAAAATATAATATTTGTTATTCTACGAATCATAATATTACACGTATTTAACGTAATTTGACATGAACTTTTTTTTTATTTTTTTGTCCTAATCCATAGCAATCTTTATTACAAAAACAAAAAGTATATAATTTTTAAATTTACATATCTTGCTTATACAAACGGCTAATTTAATAATACTTTATGTGCTAGACGCAGAAATTAATTCTCTAAAACTTTATTTGAAGCGTTTATTTCTAAAATAAAAATAAAATCATTTTATTCAAGAAAAACTGTTAACTTCAAGTAGGTAATGTACCATTTCCGGTTAGCCTATTTTAACCAAAATCTATTATGTTGATAAGAATTATTTACGAATTATTTATTTATAAAAAGGCAAGCTGATTCACAACAATTATATATGTTATATATAGCGCATTGTTCGCGCTGAGTATTCATCTACACCGTATGGTTAGTGTACTCGTCTACGATATTTGTAAATAGAATTGTGAATGATTCATCGACTTCAATGGGACGGGATCTTGTGGCTCAGTTGGTTAGAGCGTCACACTAGATATGAGAAGGTCCAGGGTTCAAATCCCTGCGAGATCCATGAATTTTTCATAAATTCTTTCTTCGTTTATTACAATAATTCCTCGACTCTACGGCCTACTTCTATGTTTAAACAAAATCTATTATGTTATTTCGATTGACATAAAAGTCTTGTATACCAAATTTGAAAAGTTTTGGGTTATATTTTAAAAGTTTTTCATTAAAATCTATTATAGGCTTCATGTAAAGTGCCACTTCTGGAAATTGTGTAATAACCAGAAAGGGAGGTGCACAACTAGATGTTATAGGAGTCCTAAATACAAAATTTCTACTTTCTACGGCTTACCGTTTTTGAGTTATGCGAGATACGTACGTACGTACGTACGTACAGACGTCACGACGAAATTAGTTAAAATGGATTCAGGGATGATCAAAATGGATATTTCCGCTGAAATCTGAAATCCGCAATTTTTCGCGATTACAATACTTCCTTTGCTTACGTACAAGGAAGTAAAAAAAGATTTCAGAGATAATCAAATTGATAATATTGGAATATTTGAAAAATGTCTTAAAAACATTTCAGAAATCATTCCATTTAAATGAAATTGGAAACATCCTTAAAACATTATTTCAAGATCTTTTATAACGGGGCATTTCAAAAACGTCTTAATAACACAACAAATATTTCAGAGATAATCAAATTGTAACATTTAGAATTGTTTCAAAAACGAAATTTTTTTACTGGGATGTTATATGACTGCTCGTGCCCTATACTTATGTAACCAAAAACGGAAGTGCGAGAGGTATTGTGCTGCCCACAACAGATTTTTATTAATGTATTTAAAACAATTCCAGAAAAATAAGATAATTCAGATATATGGGAAACAATTTATATTCAAAATTATAAGTGGCTATGTGAAAATGAACAAAATGTGACAACAAAGGATACAATTGTTTGTTATTTATTATTGCTTACTTTTTACTTACTTATTTATCTATTTATGTATTATTTATTTTCAACTAAAATATTCGAACAAAAATTATTTCTCATCTCAATTATCTTACCCAAGTAACAAAAATGACCTAAAATCGACGTCATTGTGACGTCGTAATTTACGTCTCAGCGTGGGGCTGTACGATGACATTTGAAGACGTTGTTTAGACGCCATTTTAAGACGTTGTTTAGATGTTATTTTATGACGTTGTATCGACGTCATTATAAGATGTTGTTTCAACGTCATTGAAATACGTTGTATCGACGTCATTTTAAGACGTTGTTTCGACGTCATTTTAAGGCGTTGCTTGAACGTATTTTTTATGGCATAAACATAAATGATCGTAAGAAAAATAATTAATTTAATCAGTGCCGGATTACCCAATAGGCAGACTAGGCAATTGCCTATGGGCCCCGCGCTTTTAGGGGCCCCGCGATCCGCTACATTAGATTAAAACAATATTGATTTGATTTTGAGATATTTTTTTTTAATTACAAACAAAGAAATCCTTAAATAAAGAAATTTTGATTACAACAAAGAAATGCTTATTTATAATAATGGAATCTTGATTACAATAATAAAAAAGGTCAATCAATACTACAAGACCCTATTGTTATAACTCGATTTTTATAATACCAATACCAAATACTAATGTTTACCATTTTATGTTGATTTTCGTAATAATTCTTTTGCATAACGATTAACGATGCTATAATTTTTTTTTGTATTTACAATAAATGAAGGGCTTATTGTAATAATGTGACATGCAAAAAAACGAAAAAATTGTAGTAATACAGATTAAAGTTTTTCAACTTAAAACCATTTTTAAAAGTGTTATAGGTAGATTATTAACACGTATACTTTAGAAGAGGCATAAAAACAACGATAAACCTTTAAAAAATACTTATTTCAAAGTAATTTTATTAAAAAAAAACCATCAAAGATTTCACTCTGTTCTTTAAAATTGAGAAATGTGAATGTCTATATAAATTTTATATTAATTTGTTTAATATTTTTTATATTAAAATTATTGTATTAAAATTGTTGGGGGTAAAATCGTAAACTTATTAGGAGGGGGGGGGGCGAGATTTCGATTGCCTAAGGGCCTCCACATGGTTTAATCCGGCACTGAATTTAATTATAATAGAATATTAAACATATACAGTATTTTTGAAAAAAAAAAATATTTCGAAAAATACAAATTAATTAAATAAATAATGCATCTTATAAGTAAATAAAAATTATTTCTGTATTTATTTGCACGTTGTGGTGCATATTTCAAACCATTACTTGCTTATATTTATCATAGCGGCACTTCGCTTCGTGTCTTACCATATCTATATAAAAAAAATATATACATACGTAGTCTGAGCATATGTAAATTTTTATTTAATTTATTTTTATTTAGCTGTAATTTCTTTTAATTTTAGAGAAGAGTTGTAAATACAAAAATGAAAATATAATTATTTTCAAGAAAACTGTACAAAGTACAAATGCGATACTTGGTGAAATGCTCTAAATAATATTTAAATTACACTTGGCAATAGTTCACAAAATTTCAGTCTCTGAATCAACCTCTCGGTCATTTATCAGAGACTGGCCCACTCAACCAGAACCACAGACGCTCTTATTGGAGCTCATCAGTGTGGTGTTCTGACGCCTCTTTCGAGGCACTGAGACTGGTTGAGCGGACAGATGATAAACATCTCACAAGATTTCAAGCCTGCAGAGCCATCTATCGAGAAAACCGCGAGCTTAGCTAGCAGAATTTCTTTATTATTCTATATATATATATATATATATATATATATATATATATATATATATATATATATATATATATATATATATATATATATACCGGGTGTCTACTTCTTTAATGACTATTGAAAATACAATGATACAATTTTAATGTCGCTGTAAATTCTGACCTATTAATTTTAGAACTAAATTGTAAATACGAGTACAAAAAATGGTCAGAATTAAATACTGCATGAGATAAACGTAAAATAAAATAACCGTCTTTAAGCTTTCAAGACAAAACATACTATTCAAATAGACGTCTTGTTTGACTTTGACAGATAAAAGTTTATTAATTGATATTTAAATGTTTATATTACTCCATTGAATTTTTTCTGCGATGCTAAATGTATTCATGCTTATTGATAAATAAATAATAATAAAATATTCAATAATTTTTAAAGTTTTATGGCAGATGTCATGTGCCAAACTCAAACAATACAACTCAACTGTTTAAAATTCATGGCACTCTGTAAATAGCTAAAAATTATTACTTTTATTTTTCCAGTGTTTCGCAAACGAAACGCATGTAAACAATAATATTGAACATGTTAGAAGCAGTTTTTAATTCTAAAAATTTTGCTCTAAAATTAATAGGACAGAATTTACAGCAATATGATAATTTTACTATTGTATTTCCTATGGCCCACAAAAAAAGTAGACACCTATATATATATATATATATATATATATATTTACATCCCACTACCATTGTGGCGTCCCCTATGTAATTTTCTACATTCAAAGTGACGTCCTTGTGCATATGACGTCCGGTATACGGACGTCACTTTAAAATGCCTTGTAATTTTTTTTCTGGCATTAGGGGGGGCCCTAGAATCGTTTAGCAAAATTTGTTATGGACGTCACAATGATAGCGGAGTGAAAAATGTATATTTTTTGTAGTTCAAAAAAATTCCACTTGCGGCGTTAGTGTCGTCCGGCGTATATACACCGTATATACAGAAGTTTCATTCCACCGACAATCTGAACTCCGTATACTTGGCAACAGTGGGCACTGGGCAATACATTAGCGCGCAAGTCTTTTAATCATATTTAAAGTTATATTGTGCACTCCTGATAATATATTAATAGTACATTAAGATACAAGTTTCATAAGACATGATTTTAGCGCACGCGTCTTTGTTAGAAACGAACGGCTTGCCGCAAGTTTTCTAACGGGACAAGTGCGCTGAAATGTCTTATGAAACGTGTATTTAATACTATTTTTTCTATTTTGGTCCTTTTGTCAAAAAAATATTTACAAATATACGTGATTTCAGTTTTAGGAATACTTTAATTTTTATTTGATTGTTGGTAACAGTAACAGTGATTGATATTCGTAACTATGACGTTTCATTGTTATTGTTTACAATTTAAATAATATTTACTTTCAAATGACAAATGTCTAGAAATGTAGGTACTACGTACCAACCTAACAGAAATTAGGTTTGAGTTCTTTTAAGAAGTACTTTATGACATCCAAATGGGTTTCATAAAGTACATATTAAAGAACCAAAATAGTAAAAGTAACATTTAAATAATCAAACATTTATTTTGTAATCCTCTTAGTAAAGATAAAATCGATAAACTATGATGTTAAAATAGAAATGTACTCAATTTTAAGAAGGTAATTATTTAAAAAACATAAAGCTGAATTAATAATTACAAAATATTGTGCAAATTGTAAATAAATGCCAAATAACAAAATGTATGATCAAATGTATGGAATAAATATAAGGACGGTATGCTACAGTGAAATATAAAAATAAAATCTTTAAAACTTTTGTTCTAAAATATCAAGATTGAAATTTTAAATGGAGTAGAAAAAGGGAGAATCTAAATAATTTTTAAATAGAAGAAAATGTTTTAAACAAATTAACTCTTAATAAACTATAAACTATTTATTAAAAAATATAGATAATTTAATTACTCTTATTTAGGTACTTCTTTCGACTTCCCCTCTACTTACTAGTGTTTAGCCAAAGTGAATTGCCGAGTAATTAGAAAATATTTTTATACGTACTCGTAATAACGATTTTAATTATTTACACTTATTAATAAATATCTTTACGTGCCTGTAAGTCTTACAGATCTCTAAATCTGTAAAAACGTGATAAAAACACAACTAATTCTTGTTGATTAATATAAAATTATACATAAGAGTGTCAACTTTCGTTGCGATTTTGTTCATTATTTACAGATTTACAAATCCGTATGACTTACAGATGTGAACAGAATATAGACCCATTAGATAGTTTTTGTTTACAAATGTAGGTGTAGGTACCTAAAACAAAATTTATAAGATTATTTTGTGAAAAAAAGTTATTAAGCATTTGCTTTTTACCTCTCGCTAAGAGAGGTATTGGGTTCATCCTAAAAATCGCATATCCAGATTTTAATGAATAAACACGTTTTAAGGTCCCTACAATCCGATTTTAACATTTTCACGATGATTGTATGTGTGTGTGTGTGTGTGTGTGTGTGCGTGTGTGTGTGTGGGGGGGGACGTTGGAAAAGTCTCACGTGATATTTATGTATACTTAATACATAATTAAAATCGTTATTACGAGTACTAGTAAGTATAAAAATATTTTCTAATTACTCAAAACTACGGAGGATTTTTCATTGAATTTGCGGGTCAAAGCTGTAAAGTTACCAACACTTCAATTTAATTGTTGCTATTATGATTTAGACATTTGTAACTGTAACAGAATAAAACATAGATCGTAACTAGGCGTTGGGAATATTTTATTTAGAGTCAAATCAGTAATTTTAGCGACACAATAATAATACTCGTATTGGTACAAAAGTATATAATTTGTGCACAAAACTTATTTCGTGCGGGACAAAATAGGTGCTTAATTATTTATTGAGTGTATAGATTGCTGTTAATTTGAAAATAGTTTAATTATTAATCTGAGACAAAAATAAATGTGTGGGATTAAGTGAATCTCGGGTCTTGCGTTTGGTAACTAATAAGTATTGGGTGATAAATTCCTTTTTACTATAGCAAATATAAAGAAGATCCCCGGTTTACTTGTATTCATTTTCTTTATAAATGTATAAATAAAAAAAAATCAGTATAGTAAAACAAAGTGAATTGTACTAATGCGTCACTGTTACAAAATAAGCGAAAAACGAACTTATTAAATATATTTATTTAAATCAGAGCAAAATACAGATAATTATTTTTAGTAACCACTAGACATGTAATATGAACTGAATTAATAATTGATTTTTTTTTTGTAAAATTAGCCTCCATTTTCTTGGAATTATATTATATAAAAATTGTACTTTTGCAAAATTCTTTTTTTTTCTTTTAATATATGGTATCCAGTGGCCATGTGCCTTTGACTTCAAAATTATTTCGAATTTTAAATGATACAAAAGAGACTCCTGTATTTCACTTTCCACACCAGCAGTAAGTGCCTTTGAGGTGACGTCTGGTAAACGCCGGCATGATACGCATATATCATCATCATTACTGATTTCTGCGTTCAAAGCTGATTGACACACCCAGAAATAGGTAATATGTCGTGATGATATATTTTTTGTATATATATTATATTAAAAGGATATCCAAATTTTGAAGATATTTCGAATAACAGCACGAAATTAGCTTTGTGAAAAAATTATCTACTTTTGTGCTAATATGAGTATTATTATTGTGTCGCCAAAATTACTGATTTGTCACTATAGAAAATATTCTCAACGCCTACTTACGATCTATGTTTTATTCTGTTACAGTCGCAAAAGTCGCCAACATAATAGCAACAATTAAATTACTTAGTTACTTTACAAATAGTAAGTTTTGGTAATTTTACAGCTTTAACTCGCAAATTCAATGAAAAATGCTCCGGAGAACGATTTGCAAGGGGTGTGGGTCAACCACGGTTAATGGTGTATTTGCCGTCCATGAGAAGTTATATATATATTAAGCATCGTTGGTAGCCACACCGGAGCGGAGCGGAGATTTTTTGATGAGTATATCTTTTAAATGATGGCAAATATTTAATGTTAAAATGTATTTTTTATTTAATAATAATAGATTTATTGAATGCCCGAGGGCCGACCAAATACAACATAAGTACAGTATATACATTATTAACAAAGAAGATTTTTTTAATGTTTGATTGGTTTTACTGTTAATAGGAATGCATTAACAGATATTTGTATTGAAACAATTTGATGATCGAAATTTAGTGATTAATACCCCATCTATAGGAAATACATACAATGGTAAAATTTTAGTTTTAGAATAAAAATAAATAATAAAGTTTCTCAGAATTTAAAATGGCAATTAATTGATATAATACATTCCTGTTACGAAATAGTCGCAAATTAAAAGTTTCTTTTTATGTTGCTTACAAATAGTCATGAGAAATGATGAAATAAAACAGGCAGATAGACCTAAATAAATGTCACTTTAAGGCTTGAGTTAAATTAAAATTAATATTTTCACAAATAAAAACCATTTCATTGTATTAAAAGCTTCCATTATCTTTAATAATAATAAAATCAAAGTAAAAATTACATAAACACAGATCAACAGTTTATTATTTGGTATATTTCTCATGGCACTGTGTAAACAGCTTGAAAATAGAACTTTTAAGTTACGTGTGATTAATGACAGGATTTCTAGCACATCAATAAATTTGGATTATAATAAAATTACACTTTTGATCTAAAAATTATAATAGGGAATTTTCTAGAGCCAAACGAAAATTTTACCATTGATTTCTTACAACGGGTGCCGGGTGTTACGATCAGGAAATTATGTTAAATATCCTTTCTTATAGAAAATAAATTATATTACAAAAATTAGAAAAAAAATTACACATTAAAAACTGCAAAATATTTTTTGTAAAATATCGTTAGATTTATTAATAGATTAGGAATTTGTATGGAAAGGAAGATTGCGTTGATCAATTTTCGTTAGTTTAATGATAATAAAAAAAAATATGAATAAAATAAAGTATGATATCCTGCTTTAAATCTTCAAACATTGAACTAAACTATATCAAATAATTATCAGACATTTATATCTGTTAATTATCATTACCAGAGATTGTAAAAAATCGAACATATGGGTGTGCATATGACTATGAAAGATTGCGCTTTCGTTTCTACATCAGAATAATGTATTTAATATTGGCAACGTTGCTGGACGTCATTGTAACGGTAGTATGGATAAAAATATACAAATCGGATGTCACAAAGTACGGGATATGCATGAAGTATATACTCTGGACGTCGGATTCACTCAGTATGGAGGAGTTCATAATATCGTCAAATGAACGGAAACGTATATCGTTGTAAATTGACTTTATTGAAATTTGAACCGAAATTCATAATCAGTGGGAAAAAATAGTCGATATACTTCATAAAATCGAAGCCTATCTGTATTCCTTTCGGTGGTTGCCACAATGTCCTAGCCATGAAAGGACGCAGCAATGATAGTGGGATGTAAATATATATATATATATATATATATATATATATATATATATATATATATATATATATATATATATATATATATATATATAGGGTGAGTCTGGAAGAAGCCGCCCCCCTTAACTTTTTATTAAAAATAATAGAAAAAAATGGCAGATATAGATATTTTTTTATAAAGTCAGGTTTACATGATACAACTATAATAAAAAATGGTTTTTTTCTCGAAACAATCGAATACAATCCTGTACAATATTTATATCGCTGAAATCAGAAAAAAATCTCTATTAATGAGCTAAAAAATATATAGGATACCATTTAAAAAATATAATTTTGTTCTCCCGTTTGATAACCACTAGTTGAATTTTCGATTTGTTATTGCTGCAAAATTAGCCCCTTATTCTTGATCATTTTTTGTACATAACATTTTACTCGCAAAGTCATTAGTTCGCCCAAAAAAGCGCTGGTTGTTTTAAAGGATACACCCTATATACATAAATAGACTTATATGAATAGATAAATGATAATGTTTGTCTCTTATCTGAACAGGGGGTAACAGCATCAAAATGGCGGACGTTTGCTCGTAGCTGATGACAACAATGGAATTATTTTCCTACACGTACGTCGATGCAGAAGACACATGGACAGATAACAGCGTTGATAGACCCAGATTATGGTGGAGGCGATGATAATGATGATTCGTGCGAGAATGACCTTAAGTCGGATAACAAGGCGATTTCGTAATTGGCCAACAAAACCGAAAAGCGGAACCAAAACTAAAAGCTTAAAATAAAGGAAACAATCAACATGTGGTACTGGGCCCCTATTCTAATTCGTTTTATCAAGTTGATATGATAAACCTTGATAAACGCATCTTGATACCCCCTAGCGAATTTTGTTGGTAAGTATAATATGTCATGAATGACGTATAGGTCTTGATACGCGTAACAAGACTACTTCTGGTCTAGTTATTCTCATATTAAGTTGATATGTTTGACATTTGCTTTTTAGCAGTTTTGAGTGAATTATTGTAAAGAATATTTCAAAATACTTTCGCTGTACCAGGTATGCAAATAAGTTAAAACATTTTTTAAGTGCATAAATTTTATTTCCTTTTACATATGACGTCATCAATTTCATAGCGATACCGACACTTATATGTTGATATGAATTAAAATACGGGCCCTGGTGATGTGCATATTTCCAAGATATGTACTAGTATTACGTTATATTGTACTTTGCTTCTGAACTTTACAATGCAATAAAGTGACTAAAATAATATTAATATTAGAATTCAAAAACGATATTCGACTGTATTTGGGATGGAGATGGAAACAGGTAGTAACTATGTTTCGGACTAGCAGTCAATAATAAAATTTATTCACGGCAACGTTTCGACTATACCATAGTCTTCATCAGGGCTAGAAATGTCGGTTCAAAAACATTTACACATGTGGATAACGAAAAACATACATTAACAGGCGGGCATTTAAAATTATAAATAAATAAATAGTTAAAACCGTAGATCACGGAGTGAAAATCGTCCAATATAAAAATTTATAATGGATGTGTATGATATGAATGGAAGTAACAAAGAAAAAAAAATTTTGAACAACGTAACTTTTACACATTTGTTAAACTTCTGGAAGAAGACTATGGTATAGTCGAAACGTTGGCGAGAATAAATTTTATTATTGACTGCTAGTCCGAAACACAGTTGCTACCTGTTTCCATCTCCATTAATATCAGAGTTCTAATTATCATCATTTGGAAAAGAAGAGAGAAATACACCAAGGACGGATTAGGTAGAAATAGAGACAAATGTGATGTTAATGAAACACACTAATGAGAGAATATCAAAGAAAGCGGAAAATGGTAAATGGCGAAAAATGAACATTAGAAATTGTACATTGAAATTAATGAATAGTAGTGCACATGTTCTAGATAATATTTCAGAGAAATTTCAAACCAGTTGTGATCCAGTGTTAAACTGCATGCGTACTCCATCTGTCTAAATATCTATGAAATAAAATTTCATGTAATAAACAGGAATTCTCAACAGTTAGTCATGCAATATCTGTATTTCATAATTACTCGATTTTGAAAGGTTCATTGTATGTAACATTTTCTCTAATCCAATAATCATTATAAGTCGAAATTCAATAATAATAAATATTTTTTAAGTTACTGTGCAGTTGTCTTTTGAATACACACTGACTGCAAGCTATGTTATGCTCTGCAAGCCATCATGCAAACACAAACATAGAACATACAAAATTGTTTAACGTCTAAAAGGTAAACTCTCCAACTGGGATGCTACCACATGCATGTTATAAACTGAAACTTAGTGAATTGTATTAAAAAATATTTGATATTACGAGTATTAAGTTTTCACTAATAAAAATTATATTATTTAATATAAATAAATATTAACAATAACAAAAAAATTATGTAAAGGCAGTAGAATTAAAAATAAGAGGATGAGACTATTTAGGTGTCTCAAAAGACACAACCATCCTCATACATATAAAAATAAACATGATTTAATTGATGAAATATCTGTGAGAGTTATTTCATTCTTACCTCTCGCTTAGAGAGGTATTGGATTCATGCTAAAAAATGCATATCCAGATTTTAGTGAATAAGCACGTTTTAAGGTCCCTAGAATCCGATTATAACATTTTTGCGATGAGGTGTGTGTGTGTAGATGTGTATGCGTATATGTTGAAGGTACGATTTCTCAAATTTTTTAAGACTAAAGACCTGTGTAACTACGGGTTCCTCAATCTAACAGTAATGGTAAGTGCTGAATAGGTTCTGGTACCAATTAAACAACCGGAAGTGGCAGATTCTAAAAAAATATTTCTAAATATTATTTTTTGAAAATTTATGTTATTACAAATATTAAAGATCATTAAATTCTCAATCTGACACATTTAATTTTTTTTATTATATTTCCTACAGGTTTAGAATATAAAAATAATAATAATAATAATAATAATAATAATAATAATAATAATAATAATAATAATAATAATAATAATAATAATAATAATAATAATAATAATAATAATAATAATAATAATAATAATAATAATAATAATAATAATAATAATAACAATAATAATAATAATAATAATCTACCCCGCAGGGGTAGACTGGCCTACAGCAGTCTATTCGGGCTTAGTGACCCCGCGTACCCGAACTAAAAGGATGGCAGAACCAAGCACTAGTCACCTCCAATATGGGTGTGCAGTGTCTGCGAAGTGTTGCCTCCCGTTGTGTGGAGGCCCACCCACAGGCTGTAAGTCTCATGAGGTGATGGCTCCTGTGCATGGCAGAGCCCTGATATTTAGGGTCTACAGCATGGCTTCGCCGCACCCATCAGGCTCTCTGTCTTTTCTACCTGGTTCTAGTGGCCCGCTCCAGTATGACCACGGAATACTGGTATCAGTGTTGTGTTGCCATTGTGCCCACCCACTGCCCAGCTCCTTGGTCCTGGCTGCGACAGAAGCGCGACTATGAGGGGTTACAGCCTGGCTTCGCCGCACCCTCTGGTCCCTCTGTTCCCACCACTCGCCATCCTCCACCTGGTTACTTGGTGAAAACCCGTAACAGGTGTGTACACCGTTACCTCACCCTGAGTACTCGTCTGTAGGCGTACTACACAAAGTCACCCGACCACCTGGGTGCCTGCCCTGACCATCTTGTCATATCGTCCGCGCCTAGCCTCTCCAGCAATTGCTGAGAGGCAGGTCAATGGTACCCAGGATTCCTGAGGTAGTGAGAAACAAAAGATGATAATAATAATAATGAATAATCTGTTGTATTAAATTTCGTTGCCCGAACAACTCCATGGAAACTATTTGAGATATTTAAATGTTTGTATTTGACAGATAAATGCAAAATATCAGTGTAAAAAATCAGCAGTTCTACTAACATTACTGGAAGATTTTTCTGGGAGATACGAGTACATTTCATATAACTTATTGTATTATTAATTAAATTATAGGTATATTAATGTTACATATATTCTTAACCGTCGGATGCCGTAAATGGGGTCATTTTTGACCCCAATGTAGTTTTTTTCGAAATATTATTGTTATTTGTAGTATAAGATGGCTGGTTATTTTTCTAGCTGACTTTTTTTTAATGTAATATGGGGTTGCCTTAGTATAAAATGTATGCATATATTTGTAAATAATTATTTTTCACATGGGGTCAAATTTGACCCCATTTCCGTCTTATATGTCTGGCAGTATTAATCGGCACTTTTCGCATATTTTCGGTACATTTTGCTTTACTGACTATTTTAATGAAAATAAATGTCAAGTTATGAGTAATTAATGGTGTATCTGCATCGAGTAACTTCAGTAACATATTGAAAGGATGTTATCTGAGGCCTCCAAAAATATGGGTTTTATATTGCGTAACACATACAATTTTCGCAATAAGAATAATTTACAATCTCTGTTTTCCGCAATTGTACGCAGTGAACTCGAATATGGTTGCATAATTTGAAATACATTCCATGTATATCAAATACAATTAATAGAAAATGTTCAAAAAAAGATTTCCCAAAATATCTTACCACAGAATAAAACGTGTATGGCCAATTTTGGATTATAAAGAATTATTAATTGCCTTTAATTTAGAATCGCTACAAACTCTGGTCACCAAATTATGTTTTTTGTACAAAATTGTAAACAACTTGGTTGATGATTCCACTCTCTTAGCAAGCTTAAATTTCTATTTAAAATCATGTAATGTTTTATATAAGTTTGCTAGAACTGCTTTAAGTTATAATTTACCTTTGAATTCAATGTGTCTTGCATTAAATTTTGTAAGCGCTGAATTAGATTTTTCGGACACTTTGTAATTAATTTAAAAACAAACTTTATTCATTTATTAATAATTTGTAATATTACGATGGTTTATTTTAGATTTTGTGTCTTTTTCTACCGCTTCATTATTATTTTTCTTTGTTTATTATTAAGTAATGTACGTTGTTATCTAGGTATAATAATGTTTATAATATACTCGTTATAAATACTGCATATGTACAACCTGTACCTGTTCTAGTTATATGTAAAATTATTGTTATTGGGATTTATCCTGTAGAATAATAAATATTACGAGTACATACTTCGTTGTTCGACGCGTAATGGCGTCAAATATAACAAGCGTACTTACAGTACTTACACTGCCTATGCTCATCGACTTGAGCACTGTGAGCATGAAACGTTGACGTCACCTCTGACGTCATACACCTCACGGCGCAAACTTTAAGCGTTGTGAGTATGATTCGGACCAACTGTTAGCGTTCTATTGGTACTTACAACGTGATTCGGACCGCACCCCAGGTAACAGCATCAAAATGGCGGACGTTTGCTCGTAGCTGATGACAACAATGGAATTATTTTCCTACACGTACGTCGATGCAGAAGACACATGGACAGATAACAGCGTTGATAGACCCAGATTATGGTGGAGGCGATGATAATGATGATTCGTGCGAGAATGACCTTAAGTCGGATAACAAGGCGATTTCGTAATTGGCCAACAAAACCGAAAAGCGGAACCAAAACTAAAAGCTTAAAATAAAGGAAACAATCAACATGTGGTACTGGGCCCCTATTCTAATTCGTTTTATCAAGTTGATATGATAAACCTTGATAAACGCATCTTGATACCCCCTAGCGAATTTTGTTGGTAAGTATAATATGTCATGAATGACGTATAGGTCTTGATACGCGTAACAAGACTACTTCTGGTCTAGTTATTCTCATATTAAGTTGATATGTTTGACATTTGCTTTTTAGCAGTTTTGAGTGAATTATTGTAAAGAATATTTCAAAATACTTTCGCTGTACCAGGTATGCAAATAAGTTAAAACATTTTTTAAGTGCATAAATTTTATTTCCTTTTACATATGACGTCATCAATTTCATAGCGATACCGACACTTATATGTTGATATGAATTAAAATACGGGCCCTGGTGATGTGCATATTTCCAAGATATGTACTAGTATTACGTTATATTGTACTTTGCTTCTGAACTTTACAATGCAATAAAGTGACTAAAATAATATTAATATTAGAATTCAAAAACGATATTCGACTGTATTTGGGATGGAGATGGAAACAGGTAGTAACTATGTTTCGGACTAGCAGTCAATAATAAAATTTATTCACGGCAACGTTTCGACTATACCATAGTCTTCATCAGGGCTAGAAATGTCGGTTCAAAAACATTTACACATGTGGATAACGAAAAACATACATTAACAGGCGGGCATTTAAAATTATAAATAAATAAATAGTTAAAACCGTAGATCACGGAGTGAAAATCGTCCAATATAAAAATTTATAATGGATGTGTATGATATGAATGGAAGTAACAAAGAAAAAAAAATTTTGAACAACGTAACTTTTACACATTTGTTAAACTTCTGGAAGAAGACTATGGTATAGTCGAAACGTTGGCGAGAATAAATTTTATTATTGACTGCTAGTCCGAAACACAGTTGCTACCTGTTTCCATCTCCATTAATATCAGAGTTCTAATTATCATCATTTGGAAAAGAAGAGAGAAATACACCAAGGACGGATTAGGTAGAAATAGAGACAAATGTGATGTTAATGAAACACACTAATGAGAGAATATCAAAGAAAGCGGAAAATGGTAAATGGCGAAAAATGAACATTAGAAATTGTACATTGAAATTAATGAATAGTAGTGCACATGTTCTAGATAATATTTCAGAGAAATTTCAAACCAGTTGTGATCCAGTGTTAAACTGCATGCGTACTCCATCTGTCTAAATATCTATGAAATAAAATTTCATGTAATAAACAGGAATTCTCAACAGTTAGTCATGCAATATCTGTATTTCATAATTACTCGATTTTGAAAGGTTCATTGTATGTAACATTTTCTCTAATCCAATAATCATTATAAGTCGAAATTCAATAATAATAAATATTTTTTAAGTTACTGTGCAGTTGTCTTTTGAATACACACTGACTGCAAGCTATGTTATGCTCTGCAAGCCATCATGCAAACACAAACATAGAACATACAAAATTGTTTAACGTCTAAAAGGTAAACTCTCCAACTGGGATGCTACCACATGCATGTTATAAACTGAAACTTAGTGAATTGTATTAAAAAATATTTGATATTACGAGTATTAAGTTTTCACTAATAAAAATTATATTATTTAATATAAATAAATATTAACAATAACAAAAAAATTATGTAAAGGCAGTAGAATTAAAAATAAGAGGATGAGACTATTTAGGTGTCTCAAAAGACACAACCATCCTCATACATATAAAAATAAACATGATTTAATTGATGAAATATCTGTGAGAGTTATTTCATTCTTACCTCTCGCTTAGAGAGGTATTGGATTCATGCTAAAAAATGCATATCCAGATTTTAGTGAATAAGCACGTTTTAAGGTCCCTAGAATCCGATTATAACATTTTTGCGATGAGGTGTGTGTGTGTAGATGTGTATGCGTATATGTTGAAGGTACGATTTCTCAAATTTTTTAAGACTAAAGACCTGTGTAACTACGGGTTCCTCAATCTAACAGTAATGGTAAGTGCTGAATAGGTTCTGGTACCAATTAAACAACCGGAAGTGGCAGATTCTAAAAAAATATTTCTAAATATTATTTTTTGAAAATTTATGTTATTACAAATATTAAAGATCATTAAATTCTCAATCTGACACATTTAATTTTTTTTATTATATTTCCTACAGGTTTAGAATATAAAAATAATAATAATAATAATAATAATAATAATAATAATAATAATAATAATAATAATAATAATAATAATAATAATAATAATAATAATAATAATAATAATAATAATAATAATAATAATAATAATAATAACAATAATAATAATAATAATAATCTACCCCGCAGGGGTAGACTGGCCTACAGCAGTCTATTCGGGCTTAGTGACCCCGCGTACCCGAACTAAAAGGATGGCAGAACCAAGCACTAGTCACCTCCAATATGGGTGTGCAGTGTCTGCGAAGTGTTGCCTCCCGTTGTGTGGAGGCCCACCCACAGGCTGTAAGTCTCATGAGGTGATGGCTCCTGTGCATGGCAGAGCCCTGATATTTAGGGTCTACAGCATGGCTTCGCCGCACCCATCAGGCTCTCTGTCTTTTCTACCTGGTTCTAGTGGCCCGCTCCAGTATGACCACGGAATACTGGTATCAGTGTTGTGTTGCCATTGTGCCCACCCACTGCCCAGCTCCTTGGTCCTGGCTGCGACAGAAGCGCGACTATGAGGGGTTACAGCCTGGCTTCGCCGCACCCTCTGGTCCCTCTGTTCCCACCACTCGCCATCCTCCACCTGGTTACTTGGTGAAAACCCGTACCAGGTGTGTACACCGTTACCTCACCCTGAGTACTCGTCTGTAGGCGTACTACACAAAGTCACCCGACCACCTGGGTGCCTGCCCTGACCATCTTGTCATATCGTCCGCGCCTAGCCTCTCCAGCAATTGCTGAGAGGCAGGTCAATGGTACCCAGGATTCCTGAGGTAGTGAGAAACAAAAGATGATAATAATAATAATGAATAATCTGTTGTATTAAATTTCGTTGCCCGAACAACTCCATGGAAACTATTTGAGATATTTAAATGTTTGTATTTGACAGATAAATGCAAAATATCAGTGTAAAAAATCAGCAGTTCTACTAACATTACTGGAAGATTTTTCTGGGAGATACGAGTACATTTCATATAACTTATTGTATTATTAATTAAATTATAGGTATATTAATGTTACATATATTCTTAACCGTCGGATGCCGTAAATGGGGTCATTTTTGACCCCAATGTAGTTTTTTTCGAAATATTATTGTTATTTGTAGTATAAGATGGCTGGTTATTTTTCTAGCTGACTTTTTTTTAATGTAATATGGGGTTGCCTTAGTATAAAATTTATGCATATATTTGTAAATAATTATTTTTCACATGGGGTCAAATTTGACCCCATTTCCGTCTTATATGTCTGGCAGTATTAATCGGCACTTTTCGCATATTTTCGGTACATTTTGCTTTACTGACTATTTTAATGAAAATAAATGTCAAGTTATGAGTAATTAATGGTGTATCTGCATCGAGTAACTTCAGTAACATATTGAAAGGATGTTATCTGAGGCCTCCAAAAATATGGGTTTTATATTGCGTAACACATACAATTTTCGCAATAAGAATAATTTACAATCTCTGTTTTCCGCAATTGTACGCAGTGAACTCGAATATGGTTGCATAATTTGAAATACATTCCATGTATATCAAATACAATTAATAGAAAATGTTCAAAAAAAGATTTCCCAAAATATCTTACCACAGAATAAAACGTGTATGGCCAATTTTGGATTATAAAGAATTATTAATTGCCTTTAATTTAGAATCGCTACAAACTCTGGTCACCAAATTATGTTTTTTGTACAAAATTGTAAACAACTTGGTTGATGATTCCACTCTCTTAGCAAGCTTAAATTTCTATTTAAAATCATGTAATGTTTTATATAAGTTTGCTAGAACTGCTTTAAGTTATAATTTACCTTTGAATTCAATGTGTCTTGCATTAAATTTTGTAAGCGCTGAATTAGATTTTTCGGACACTTTGTAATTAATTTAAAAACAAACTTTATTCATTTATTAATAATTTGTAATATTACGATGGTTTATTTTAGATTTTGTGTCTTTTTCTACCGCTTCATTATTATTTTTCTTTGTTTATTATTAAGTAATGTACGTTGTTATCTAGGTATAATAATGTTTATAATATACTCGTTATAAATACTGCATATGTACAACCTGTACCTGTTCTAGTTATATGTAAAATTATTGTTATTGGGATTTATCCTGTAGAATAATAAATATTACGAGTACATACTTCGTTGTTCGACGCGTAATGGCGTCAAATATAACAAGCGTACTTACAGTACTTACACTGCCTATGCTCATCGACTTGAGCACTGTGAGCATGAAACGTTGACGTCACCTCTGACGTCATACACCTCACGGCGCAAACTTTAAGCGTTGTGAGTATGATTCGGACCAACTGTTAGCGTTCTATTGGTACTTACAACGTGATTCGGACCGCACCCCAGGTAACAGCATCAAAATGGCGGACGTTTGCTCGTAGCTGATGACAACAATGGAATTATTTTCCTACACGTACGTCGATGCAGAAGACACATGGACAGATAACAGCGTTGATAGACCCAGATTATGGTGGAGGCGATGATAATGATGATTCGTGCGAGAATGACCTTAAGTCGGATAACAAGGCGATTTCGTAATTGGCCAACAAAACCGAAAAGCGGAACCAAAACTAAAAGCTTAAAATAAAGGAAACAATCAACATGTGGTACTGGGCCCCTATTCTAATTCGTTTTATCAAGTTGATATGATAAACCTTGATAAACGCATCTTGATACCCCCTAGCGAATTTTGTTGGTAAGTATAATATGTCATGAATGACGTATAGGTCTTGATACGCGTAACAAGACTACTTCTGGTCTAGTTATTCTCATATTAAGTTGATATGTTTGACATTTGCTTTTTAGCAGTTTTGAGTGAATTATTGTAAAGAATATTTCAAAATACTTTCGCTGTACCAGGTATGCAAATAAGTTAAAACATTTTTTAAGTGCATAAATTTTATTTCCTTTTACATATGACGTCATCAATTTCATAGCGATACCGACACTTATATGTTGATATGAATTAAAATACGGGCCCTGGTGATGTGCATATTTCCAAGATATGTACTAGTATTACGTTATATTGTACTTTGCTTCTGAACTTTACAATGCAATAAAGTGACTAAAATAATATTAATATTAGAATTCAAAAACGATATTCGACTGTATTTGGGATGGAGATGGAAACAGGTAGTAACTATGTTTCGGACTAGCAGTCAATAATAAAATTTATTCACGGCAACGTTTCGACTATACCATAGTCTTCATCAGGGCTAGAAATGTCGGTTCAAAAACATTTACACATGTGGATAACGAAAAACATACATTAACAGGCGGGCATTTAAAATTATAAATAAATAAATAGTTAAAACCGTAGATCACGGAGTGAAAATCGTCCAATATAAAAATTTATAATGGATGTGTATGATATGAATGGAAGTAACAAAGAAAAAAAAATTTTGAACAACGTAACTTTTACACATTTGTTAAACTTCTGGAAGAAGACTATGGTATAGTCGAAACGTTGGCGAGAATAAATTTTATTATTGACTGCTAGTCCGAAACACAGTTGCTACCTGTTTCCATCTCCATTAATATCAGAGTTCTAATTATCATCATTTGGAAAAGAAGAGAGAAATACACCAAGGACGGATTAGGTAGAAATAGAGACAAATGTGATGTTAATGAAACACACTAATGAGAGAATATCAAAGAAAGCGGAAAATGGTAAATGGCGAAAAATGAACATTAGAAATTGTACATTGAAATTAATGAATAGTAGTGCACATGTTCTAGATAATATTTCAGAGAAATTTCAAACCAGTTGTGATCCAGTGTTAAACTGCATGCGTACTCCATCTGTCTAAATATCTATGAAATAAAATTTCATGTAATAAACAGGAATTCTCAACAGTTAGTCATGCAATATCTGTATTTCATAATTACTCGATTTTGAAAGGTTCATTGTATGTAACATTTTCTCTAATCCAATAATCATTATAAGTCGAAATTCAATAATAATAAATATTTTTTAAGTTACTGTGCAGTTGTCTTTTGAATACACACTGACTGCAAGCTATGTTATGCTCTGCAAGCCATCATGCAAACACAAACATAGAACATACAAAATTGTTTAACGTCTAAAAGGTAAACTCTCCAACTGGGATGCTACCACATGCATGTTATAAACTGAAACTTAGTGAATTGTATTAAAAAATATTTGATATTACGAGTATTAAGTTTTCACTAATAAAAATTATATTATTTAATATAAATAAATATTAACAATAACAAAAAAATTATGTAAAGGCAGTAGAATTAAAAATAAGAGGATGAGACTATTTAGGTGTCTCAAAAGACACAACCATCCTCATACATATAAAAATAAACATGATTTAATTGATGAAATATCTGTGAGAGTTATTTCATTCTTACCTCTCGCTTAGAGAGGTATTGGATTCATGCTAAAAAATGCATATCCAGATTTTAGTGAATAAGCACGTTTTAAGGTCCCTAGAATCCGATTATAACATTTTTGCGATGAGGTGTGTGTGTGTAGATGTGTATGCGTATATGTTGAAGGTACGATTTCTCAAATTTTTTAAGACTAAAGACCTGTGTAACTACGGGTTCCTCAATCTAACAGTAATGGTAAGTGCTGAATAGGTTCTGGTACCAATTAAACAACCGGAAGTGGCAGATTCTAAAAAAATATTTCTAAATATTATTTTTTGAAAATTTATGTTATTACAAATATTAAAGATCATTAAATTCTCAATCTGACACATTTAATTTTTTTTATTATATTTCCTACAGGTTTAGAATATAAAAATAATAATAATAATAATAATAATAATAATAATAATAATAATAATAATAATAATAATAATAATAATAATAATAATAATAATAATAATAATAATAATAATAATAATAATAATAATAATAATAATAATAATAATAATAATAACAATAATAATAATAATAATAATCTACCCCGCAGGGGTAGACTGGCCTACAGCAGTCTATTCGGGCTTAGTGACCCCGCGTACCCGAACTAAAAGGATGGCAGAACCAAGCACTAGTCACCTCCAATATGGGTGTGCAGTGTCTGCGAAGTGTTGCCTCCCGTTGTGTGGAGGCCCACCCACAGGCTGTAAGTCTCATGAGGTGATGGCTCCTGTGCATGGCAGAGCCCTGATATTTAGGGTCTACAGCATGGCTTCGCCGCACCCATCAGGCTCTCTGTCTTTTCTACCTGGTTCTAGTGGCCCGCTCCAGTATGACCACGGAATACTGGTATCAGTGTTGTGTTGCCATTGTGCCCACCCACTGCCCAGCTCCTTGGTCCTGGCTGCGACAGAAGCGCGACTATGAGGGGTTACAGCCTGGCTTCGCCGCACCCTCTGGTCCCTCTGTTCCCACCACTCGCCATCCTCCACCTGGTTACTTGGTGAAAACCCGTACCAGGTGTGTACACCGTTACCTCACCCTGAGTACTCGTCTGTAGGCGTACTACACAAAGTCACCCGACCACCTGGGTGCCTGCCCTGACCATCTTGTCATATCGTCCGCGCCTAGCCTCTCCAGCAATTGCTGAGAGGCAGGTCAATGGTACCCAGGATTCCTGAGGTAGTGAGAAACAAAAGATGATAATAATAATAATGAATAATCTGTTGTATTAAATTTCGTTGCCCGAACAACTCCATGGAAACTATTTGAGATATTTAAATGTTTGTATTTGACAGATAAATGCAAAATATCAGTGTAAAAAATCAGCAGTTCTACTAACATTACTGGAAGATTTTTCTGGGAGATACGAGTACATTTCATATAACTTATTGTATTATTAATTAAATTATAGGTATATTAATGTTACATATATTCTTAACCGTCGGATGCCGTAAATGGGGTCATTTTTGACCCCAATGTAGTTTTTTTCGAAATATTATTGTTATTTGTAGTATAAGATGGCTGGTTATTTTTCTAGCTGACTTTTTTTTAATGTAATATGGGGTTGCCTTAGTATAAAATTTATGCATATATTTGTAAATAATTATTTTTCACATGGGGTCAAATTTGACCCCATTTCCGTCTTATATGTCTGGCAGTATTAATCGGTACTTTTCGCATATTTTCGGTACATTTTGCTTTACTGCATGAGTAATGTTCATTGTGACAAGGAGTCCGCAGCAGTTCCAAAAACTTGCATATTATAGCGCTTCGTATTTGACTGATAAAGAACTTGAGGCTGAATTAGAAAATTTGGACATAGACGATTATGAAGGAGAATTAATGAGCGAAGATGAAGATGATGTGGAAGATATAAGTGAAGACGAAGCTCAAAATAATTCATCTAATAAAGAAGATGGTAATTAGTCGGAAGAAAGTTCAGAAAATTTCGATGTTCTGCCTGTCCAAGGTCAAATGACAGAAAATTTTCTGGAACTTGCGATCAGTGTAAGAAATTTTATTGCCCTGATCATATCATTTCAAAAACGAAAAAAAATGTAATAATTGTATGAGGGAATATGAAAATGTGTAATGCATGTTCTGCTTTCTTTTTTTCGAGTTTGTAATCTTTTTTTTAATTTTTATTTGTTCCAATAAAATTTATTTTTCATTAGTTAATTATGTGTGTAATTATTCTCTGCAAATATATTTATCAGAACTCATATTTTTCAGCTGTAACTAAATTAAAATTTGGGGTCAAAATTTACCCCATTCCGGCACCAAAGTTTCAAAAAATATTTACGGCATCCGAGGGTTAAGCAATACCGCTAATAGTCAATGAATTTGAAGAATTTTAATTATATTAGAAGAGTAGGACAAAATTCCTCATAGAACGAAAGAAGAGATACAATTTCAATTATTTGTGTGTACAAGAAATATTAAATTCGTTACTTATAGGGCGCGAGCAGTCATGTGACTTTGTTGGCTTTGGCAAGCAGGTATGGTGGTCCGTCTCAGAATAACAGCTAGTACTTATTTACATAGATGTCATAATTTTTCATTCAAAATATTCTGATATCATGTTGTTTATTTGTCATCAATAGTATGGAGTACACCTGGCGAGGAAAATAATCCCCATGGTTTGGAAAATCAAGATGTTTTGAATAAACAATTATGATACTTGACACCTATGTACATTATTACTAGTTGTCATTTTGACACGGGCCCCCATATCTGCTTGCCATGGCCAACAAAGTCGCATGACTGGAATTTTATGTAGATTTAAAATATATGTAAGTCACGTCCGGTTAAGCCGGTAGAAGTATTTTCCATGTAGTGTAATATAAATATTTACTTCCTTATTTCACCACGGTTCATTAGCCATTTCTGGGTATGCTACCTATGTTAATTCGTAGATTTCGATGACGTTGATATTACTTTGAAGAGGTGTTGTCTTAAGGGTACTAAAAGTTAATGCATGACAGAGGTTACTTTTGTGTTATATGTAAGTAGGAAAAAAAAATTTGAAATGGATCGGATTCGAATCTGGTCGTTTACTTCGTCACTCATTCTCCTACATAAGTAAGTAATAAAAAATACCTTAATACTAAGAATGATTGATTATAAATAATACTTTTTAAGGGATTTGCTTGGTTTCGACATTTTGGTTGGTATAGATAGTGTGTTATCTATGCGTAGAAAAAGTACATGTAACTAATTTGATATTTGCAGTTTCTGTAAATTTAAATAATTTTCAATACGTTATTTAAAATCGGCAGCACCTTCATCAAGCAAACCTAACCTAACTTAATCGAACAGAATATACCTACTCATAACACATGCAATTATTTTTATATGCAATTATGTGAAATTATACTATACTGAAAGCGAGATATTCCTTTAAAATGACATAACGAAATATGTTGATAAGTGCCGTTGTAAAATAATATATATTTGTTTATTCACTCATAGAAATTTTAATTTACAATACCAATACTTATAAGACATTATGAAATGTTTAATATTAATTATTTATAATTATAGTTCTAAAAATGTAGATTTCCATGCAAACATTCAACAAAGCAGAAATAATTCTATATATTTATTTATGAAATAAATAAATAAATTGATAGCTCAAAGGTGAAATAAAGAGTAGACACGAAAATCGATTTTATGCGATAAATAATAATTTAAATCGTTCAGATTTGAACATGAACATAACCACATCGTTTATATATGTTTGCACTATCTTACTGATATATAGAAAATCAGACATTGGTACGAGGACATTTTATAAAGAAATTTACCTACCCAAGAAACAAAAGACAAACGATAACAATTTTTTGTTGTCAGATTTGTGTATCATTATTTGGTTCATACAGTAAGTTGCATTCAAATCGTATTATTTATTACAATTTAGCATAGAATTTTGGGTTAAAAAATGAGTGTGATAAAATTCTTAACAAAAGAAGGCAATGATCCTAAAATTATTCATGAGCGAATGGTTGCCGTGTATGGGAAAGATGCCCCAAGTTATTTTAAAATATTTTTTTTGTGTAAACAGTTTTGATGGGGAAGGTATTCGATACAGGTTGATTCAAAATCTGCTCGACCACGAACTGCAGAAAATGTTGAAAAATTGGTGCTCATAGTTCGACGGTTGAAGGTTTATGTTATTGCCAAGGAACCAATGTTTGGAAAATTTTGCATGATGATTTGGGCATGAGGAAGGTGTCATCACTGTGGATACCCAGACTGCTTACACCGGAGCAGAAACAGACAAGGAAAGAAATTTCGCAAGAAAAATTGACTGCTTTAGAAGACGATAGCGACTTTTTCTCGAACATTGTGACTGGAGATGAAACATGGGTATATCACTGAGACCCGCCTACTGAAAATAAATTCATGCAGTGGGTTCATAAGGGTTCCCCTCCGCCCAAAAAGGCCAAGACATCTTCAGGGAAAAAGTTGATGGCTCCAATTTTTTTTTGGGATAATGAAGGGATATTATTGATAGAGTATATGCCAAGAGGGTCTGCAATTAATTCAGGGGTATATGGTAAAACTATTCAGAACTTAAAACTTGGCCTGGAAGAAAAGCGTCCGAATTCATGCAAACAAAAGAAATTGTTGTTGCATGACAATTGCAAGGTTCACAAAGCACGTAAAGTTTACATTATCAGGGGCTGCGGTTTTACAGAACTACGCTATCCACCTTATAGTCCCGATTTAGCACCTAATGACTTATTTTTATTTAAAAATATGAAAGAAAATTCGTAGGGGAAAAAGATTTGAATCAGACGAGGAGTTAATGTATTCTGTTGACAGTTATTTTGCAGATCCTCCAAAAAAAATTTTTTTTGACGAAATGGCACAGTTGAAGAAACGTTGGGAAAAGTGTGTTAGTGTTGAAGGAAGTTATGTTGAAAAATAAAGTATTGTTCAAGTTCATGTGTCTTCTTTCATAGCTAGGTAGATTTCTTTATAAATTGCCTTCGTATCATTATGGTTAAAATGACATTTTAATAATAATGTTTCATTTTCTAAAAACCTTCAAGGGTGCAAGGGTGCATGGAAAATATTTAAAAATAAATACATTGTATAAAATTAAAACAAAATTATGCAACAAAATAATAATGGGTGGCTATTATAAAATGAATCCTGTTTGAAATTGAAACTCAATAATTCCGGAGTATATTAAGATATCGATTTAAATTTTTTATCTCTTGCAAACAAAAAGTATTCCTACCAAATTTCAAACAGTAATTAAAAAACAAGTGAATAGCGATTTTCTAAATCTGACATACCAAACTGCTATTAAACGTTGATAATTTTATAATAAAGTTAAAACGAAGTTGACTATTATTGGAACAAATGTAACCGTGAGTAACATTTCGAGTTAGTTGTAACAATCTCATAAGTTCGGTATAACACCCGATTCCATAACCATATTGAAGTTTCCTTTAAAGTAGAGAGGAGCCTTTTTGTGGTAAATCCTGTTCCATAGTCGTTTTGACCTTCCGTCATCTATAAGGTAAGAAAGGTATTGTCTTTGGTTAAGAAATTCGGTGGTGAGTTTTCAATGAATACGCACGTTTTAGGGTCTTTACAATACGATTTTACTATTTTTACGATGATGTCTGTATGTATGTATGTATGTGTGTGTGTGTGTGTGTGTGTGTGTGTGCGCGCGCGCGCATGTGTGTGTGTACGTGTGTATGTGACCGCGGTTTCGGTCGCGATATCTCCAATACTAGAATTCCAAAAATTACAATTCTTACGTATTCCTCTTCCTTACAACCATATGCAGACTTGATTAGAATTTGGTTATAATTGGTCAACCGAAAGTACCCTCATTTGAAGATTTTAACAGTTTTTCTTGAAAAAACTCAGTTAAATATTATTTAACTTAAAGAATATATTATTTTTTATACGATTAGATTGCATTTTATATTGCATATTCAACAGATATAGAGTTAAAGAATTATAAAAATATGAAACTTCATAAATCAGCCAGCTATGCTAACTTAACCATGGAAACGGCTAATATATTCAAATAATTCAAATTGACATGTCAGTATCAATAAAAAGTAAATGAATGAAAGAATAAGGGAGATAACTATAATGTTAGAAGTTTCTAGAAAGATATACCTAAGAGAAACGATTACATTGGTTTGAATATGTCATGAGGAAGAAATATTGGAAGACCAAATATAAGATGGATGAACTGTATTGCGGAATACTTGAGAAAAAAGGAATTGAATAAGGATGACACGCAAAACAAAAATGTGTAGAAAAAGAAAATAAAAAATAGCGACCCCTAACGAATGGGAAAAACTAAAGAAGAAGAAGATGTCAGTGTCAAGTGCAATTTGCATAGTTTGTTTATAAAATAATTTTACTGGAAATACAGGATCTTTTACAAGAAAATTTATGTATAAGGCGCATGCAGTGACGTGACTTTGCTGACTTGGCAAGCAGATATGGGGACCCGCGTCAAAATGACAGCAATTAATTACGTCCATAACTGATAAATGTCATAATTTTTCATTCAAAATTTCATGATTTTCTTATTTCATGTGGTTTATTTGTTATCAGAAATATGGAATTCAGTTGCCGAGAAAAGGAATCACAAAATACCAAAAAATGAAATAATCACATGTTCTTAGATTGTTGATATCGGGTTTATTTTTCGTGATATTGTTATTTGAGTGCACCGTGTTTAAGTGTAAGTAGCGATTTTTGAAATTTGCGATTTTCTGGAGCAACGATTCAACGTAAAATTTTGCGTGAAACTGGGGAAAACTTTCACAGAAACGTTTCAACCTTAGAAACAAGCCTACGGAGATGATGATCACATCAGATTTTGTAAAGAACACTTTACAAAAAGGTCTCCTTTATTGTGAAGTTCCGAATTTTGTCCTTTATACAGACTGTTTACAAACTATTATGGAATGGAAGTATAAAAACTATTTGCATTGTATTTTTATTTTTTAAATTTTAATTTGGGAAAATATATAATCTACATTATTTCTAATTTATTAGTAAAATACCACTTTCCGTTAGTTACTGATTATAAAATTTGATGAAATACTACATAAATAAAGTAAATATATATCATCACGGCATATTACTCATTGCTGAGTGTGTCAATCTGTTTTGTATACAGATTTCGGTAATGATGATGACATATTTTTAACGTGCTGGCGTTTACCAGGCGTCACCTCACGGGCACTCATTGCTGAGGTGGAGAATGTACCACAGGGATTAATTTTGTGCCATTTAAAATTCGAAATGTTTGGCGTCGGTCGGGGTTGAACCCGAAATACTACATACAAGTTGCAAACTATATTTTCATATTTATTAGTTACTTATGCCTTCGTGATCGAGAAAGCTGAATTTAAAAACATTGAAGATATATTTACAATGTGTCAATTAAGCTTTAAATTAACTGTAGTATAACACTTGTACATTTTTTTTCCTTTATTGCTAAGTATGACAATTAATTCGACGCTCATTTTGCGGTTTGTAGCGTAGAAGAGAAATTTTATCATGCGCAAACAAATATAAAATTATTCTATCAAAAATGTCTGTAAAATATAAAAATCTCATTTTATGAATCTTAAAGCATGCTTCTTTAACAATATTGGACAAGAAAAATGCCTTCCATATACCCGTAACAGTAATTAAAAACATACATCTACTATAAAAAATGAATTAGTACATTTTCTTACTTTCGTAAAAAGAAATTGTTTTCTAACTGTTATTATAGTAAATTTAATGGTTTAAAACGTTAGAACACATTTCTTTTTACTCCGGAAGTTTTAGTTTACCTTTAATTTTAAAAATGTTGCAGTAAAATATTTCTAAATATGTTAAATATTTTACTTAATTAACCTTATTAAAATTATGTTATAAAGAATTGCAAAAGTAAGTAGAACAACAAATGCAATTTTCTAAAAAAAAAAGAAACAATTACTGAAGAATTTCTATTCATCTTGCATACAATAGAATAATGTTATTAAGTGAATGCTGGAACTAATATTGCTAAAGAAATGTATTATTCTTGTCTGGCATATTTTGAAAGTTTTTGTTAAAATTTTAAGATATCTAAATTATTAAAGTCTCCTATTTCAATAAGTTTTAAAGTTAGATTGAAGTTTCAAAATAAAAAGAAGTAAATATTATTAAAAATATAATTTTACGTTGAGGAAATAAATTATATATTTCAAAAAAAGTACTTGTATATTTATTTCTAGTTTTTGTCACACATCACTATTTCTTCAAATGAAATTTCTCCTCTTTTTCTAAGATGTTTATATATGGAGCACATGTGCGTGATTAATAGAAAGTATTTATTTTTATATTTGATCATTTATTATGCTTTTAGTCTTCAAGACTAGGTAGGAAAGAAATGTCCATTAGAATAATTTTAATGTGCCCATCACCAGAAGTGATAATTTTGCTTATTTAGCATTCTTAGACTCTTTCACTATTAGATCTAGTAATTATAAAGCTATTCATACTTTATTAGTAGGTAGGTTAAAATTTCATTGTCTCTAACTTATTACAAAACCTCAATTAAATGAATCAGATTTCTGTATCAAGCATTCACCTTCCATCCTTACAAAATATAAAATAGTAACTATGAGCATTTTACTGTAAAAAATTAATTAGTGGAAATTATAACTCCCTCATTTAATTTTTTTTAAATTTTGAACAAAAAGAATGTAAAAATCTATTCTTATATAATTTGTCACTTAAATTATTATCTTGCTAAATTGGTATAAAAACAGATATTGCATATTAATTTATGAATATTAATTTTATTATCTTTTACAATAATAGTAATATTTTTTTTCTTATTTTCATATGTGTTAGATAGTTTAGTTTATTTTTTATCTATAATAATTTTACAAATTTTCATCTCTCTGTTAATAATTAATAATATATTAACAAAGAATGCATTAATGTTGCTATTAAATATATAGCTTCAAGGCAACTGTGTTCTAATTTTAAGACTACAAATAAATTATAATTGTAAATTTTCAAATAAATACAAAACATAATACTGTTACAGTTTTTTTATACTAAGCGTCATTATTGTTAAATAAATTGTAATCGTATGGCAACATATACAAACCAATTTATTTAGTAAATTGCTATTATGCATTATTTATTTAAATAATGTATACTAGTCAAGTAATTTCGTATTATATAAAACAATTTGTCACAAATGTAACTTCTATTTAGTTAATCTCTATAAGAGAGAAAATAAATTAAAGCTACATCCGCAAAATATTACTCTGCAGAAAATATGACTTCCCAGTTATTATTGAAAATAAAAGTTTATATTAATTGACACTGCGATATTACAGTTTGCTAACACAGCCGCTAGCAGAATGATTGTATGTAAATATATACATTTAAATGCTTTTAATTTTGTTACTTAGATTAATGTAACAGATGAACGACTGACATAATTAGCTGTACATATCCAGTTGTATTAATAATTCCTACTGTAATTAAAAAGATAAAACACTGAATACTGAATTTGTTTCCGTACAAAATTATAATAGAATATAGAATTCATTTATTTCTAAGACTACTGTTCTTTTTATTTTATGTACTAATGTATAAAAAGTATTAATTTACTTTTAATTCAATTTATTGACAACAATTTGCGATTGAAATGAGACAATTAACGCAACAGTTATCAAATATCGTATATCCGCATCTCATTGATAGCTAAGTCAGTTATTAAAAAGTAAGAGATGTTCCAATGTACGCGGTCCACACGGCGGTGAAAGTAAATCAAGCAGACCCTCTCCGAGGTGTGGCTCTGTATAAATAGCGTACCATCCAGGGGTTAGCATCATTCGCTCGCCAAAGCCTCTTCTATCCAGTAACATGAGGCCTTTTGTGGTATACAATTTATTATCTTAAAGTAAATATTGAATACTAATTTTTGTAATATTACAGGTTTTGGCTTTAGTGTTGTCCGTAGCGACGTTAGGACGTTGCGGCGACAATGATGCTAAGAAAACCGACAAGCGTGGCATCATCTCCATTGGCAGCGGCCACAGCGGAAGCAGCGGACTTGGTGGAGGCCTGTCTCTCGGCGGCGGCCATGGTGGACTCGGAGGCAGTAGCATATCTCTGGGAGGCGGCCACGGTGGGGATCTGAGTGGACTATCCCTGAGCGGCGGACATGGTGGTCTTGGAGGAGGTCTCGGAGGCGGACTCGGCGGCGGACACGGTGGACTTGGTGGAGGTTACGGAGGAGGCTTCGGCGGTGGATTCGGCGGACTCGGCGGTGGATTCGGCGGAGGACTCGGCGGAGGACTTGGCGGTGGTCTCGGAGGCGGTGCCGGCGGCGGCGGAGGAGGAGGAGGCGGCGGTGGCACTACCGTCAACACCATAACTCAAACCATTGCCGTGCCGGTGCCTCAGCCGTACACTGTGACGGTTAATAGGCCTGTGCCAGTACCAGTGCCCCAGCCCGTGCCAGTGGCCGTGCCTCGTCCCGTCGCTGTTCCTGTACCCCAGCCAGTGCCCGTGGTTGTACCCCGTCCCTACCCTGTTACCGTGTCCCGCCCCGTGCCTGTCCCAGTGCCACAGCATATTCCCGTTCCCGTGCAGCAACCCGTGGCCATACCTGTACCACAGCCTTACCCTGTCACCGTTGCCCAACCCGTTGCTATTAGAGTGCCCCAAACTGTGATTGTTCCTGTACCTCAACCGATTCTTGTGAGCGGCGGAGGCGGTGGTGCTGGTGGTGGTGCTGGAGGCGGTATCGGCGGTGGATTCGGCGGAGGACTCGGTGGAGGACTCGGCGGTAGCATCGGAAGTGGTATTGGCGGCGGCATCGGAGGTGGATATGGAGGTGGATACGGAGGTGGATATGGAGGTGGTCATGGAATCTCTCTGGGATCAAGCTCTCTCGGTTCAGGTTCCATCGGCGGTGGTCATGGAATATCCTTGAGCTCTGGTTCCATCGGTGGTGGCCAAGGAATCTCCTTAGGCTCAATCGGCGGTGGTCATGGAATCTCTTTGAGCTCTGGTTCCATCGGCGGTGGCCATGGAATATCACTAGGCTCTGGCTCCATCGGCGGTGGCCATGGAATCTCACTAGGCTCTGGCTCCATCGGCGGCGGTTACGGAAACTCATTAGGTTCAGGCTCTTATGGCGGCGGTCAAGGATTGTCTCTGAGCTCCGGTTCTATTGGCGGAGGGCACGGTTTGTCCTTGGGTGGAAGCTCCCTCGGTGGCGGCTCTCTTGGAGGCGGCCATGGGTTGTCTCTTGGCAGCGGTTCCATCAGTTCGTACGGTGGCGGTCATGGTCTGTCTTTAGGCAGCGGTTCAATCAGTTCGTCCGGGGGTGGCCATGGTTTGTCTTTGGGCAGTGGCTCCAGCAGTTCGTACGGTGGCGGCTATGGCGGCGGTCACTAAAACAGAAGTCAACTTCAGTCATCTCATGATTTAATTTCATTTGCATCTTTCCATATCCCTCATCTAATTGTGATATTTTTTTTTTAAAATGTACACCAGAACTTCTGCACTTTATATTATTTTTATATGTATTAACTGTATATGTTATGATGAAATAAATATTATTTTTTATAATACCGGCTTTATACTCGTATATGTAAATACACAATAATTACTCAGTCATGCATCCATTTTAAAAAATTATGCAATTATCTAAGATCAAAGCAATATATGTACGTTAAATTTTATGGTCTCAAAAGATTTAAGCTTATCGTCAAAAAATAATTATTTTAAAATACCAGATTTACAGCAGAGGCAATGAAAATGGCCGAAGCTGCAAATCTGTGTTTAGTGCCGTGTTGAACACATTATTATTTTGCCGATTTTAGAATTAATATTAATTTAGTAATTATTTTTTATACCTATTTTGAAAGTTATTACCATCAAATTATATTGCTATGCGTTTGTTGAACGGTTGTTATGTAAATAGCAACAATGAGCAGTAAAAGTGATTTTTACACATTTAGCACTTTTAAAATTAATCGGCAAAAAAGTAGTTTTTAACCTCCCGCTAAGGGAGGTATAGGGATCGTGCTAAAAATCGCATATTGAGATTTAGGTGAATGACTACGATTTAAGGTCTTTAAAATCAAATTTTAATATTTTCCCCTTGTATTTCTACCTTACGCACAGTTTACTGGAAGATCAAAATAGTTTTTCTTCGAAAAACACTTTTAAATGTTATTTTATCGAGGTTTGTTATTATACAAAAAAAATTCTACAGGTTTGCGTTTACCTATATATATATATATATATATATATATATATATATATATATATATATATATATATATATATATATATATATATATGTGTGTGGGATGTTGGAAGGACGGTTACTCAAAAACTTTAAGATTTTATATTTGTTTAACTACGTATTTCTCTATCGGACATTCATAGGAAGATCTGGAAAGGTTTTGGTAACAATTGGACAACCGAAAGTAGAATATTCTTGAAAAAAATCTTCTAAATATTATTTTTTGAAATTTGTTCTTGGTTAAAGAAAATTTAATTCTCTATTTGATACATTTAAATATTTTATTATATATTCTATAGATTTAGAGATAAAAGAAATATTATATATAAAATAATCTGTTGTAATAAATTTTACAGCCGAAAGAATGCCATGGAAAATAGTTGAAAATTTAAATTGTTTGTAACTGACAAATAAATGTCAATGGGCGCATTCAGAAGACTTCTGTGGTCGCTGAACACCTGACCGAACGGCCACAGACCAAGGAGGTTTCTGCTGAATGCAGTTTTATTTTCAATCTTATTCACGTGATTGAAATATCAAAAAGTTATAACCTTAATTTTATTATTTTTGTTGTCAATTGTACGAACAGCTATTAATAGGTAAGTAAATTGATTGAAAAGTTAAATAAGTACAACTTATCAAATTCTTAAACTTTTCTTGTATTGTAAACTGTTCATTTGTGCGCAGAGACAGTATATACAAATTTATCAACAATATAATCTTTTTTGTAAACCATTTTAAGAAAATAAGATTCGCATTAGCGCGCGTAAACAACTGACCAACTGACCAGGAACATCTGACCGTACTATTTTTACGGTCGGCTGATAGGTGACCGTTCAGTGACCAGCGCATTTAGCAGAAAAATGATGAACATGTTCAGCGACCACATGCCTGCTGAATGCACCCAATGTCAGAAATTCGTAGATATTACTGAAGATTTTTTCTGGGAAGTACATACATTATATTGTTTCTTATTGTATTAATAGTTAAATATATAAAATTATAGGTATATTACACATACCCTTCAGAAATACTGTTAATGCCAACAATGAATTGGAATCATCTCGAAAAATTAGAAGAGTAGGACAAAATTTCTTCATAGAATTAATTTATATATAAAACATCTAAATGTAAAGAATAGATATAAGCGAGAATACAGCTCGAAGGAAGACGATATTTAAATGTTATAAACGCAAGATGAAAGTGAAGATGGTCTCCACCCTGCAACGTAAAATACAGAAAAATAGTATCTCATCGAAATAATGAGTAATGAAAGAAAAATGTACTTGGAGAATCTCTTAATTCTTGATCTGTGACACTGTGACTATTATGGAGGTGACAAGTCTAGGTTGAAGGACTTAAATTTGTTTCAAACATTATGGGGCAATGTACACCAGCACTGTAGACTAGAGTAACATTGAACTGCGAAGAAGCTATCAAATTCTTTTCAAGTAAGTTGTAAATATTGACAAAATAGCACATCGTTATAAGAATAATTGTAACAACCCGGTAAAAATTGAATATTTAAATTAAAGATCAAGAAGAAATCTTTTTCTAGGAGAGTGGCCCCCACTCCCGCTTCAAACCTTTTATAAGCGCATCTCCAGCGCTCATGAAGAGATTCGCATCATATACTTTTTAGTAATCCTATTTAAATTTTAAAATATTCTCAAGTGCCAGTCCTGTGTAAGACAACACCTTTATTGTAAGTATTTTTAAATTTATTTTGTTATATTAATTTATGTATAAAGTGTTGAGTGTGTTAGAATAAATCTTAGTGTGTAAGATTAAACGTCTTTTCAATAAAACCCCGGGCTACGAACCCATAGTCAAATTATAACGTAACTTATTTTATAATCAAATTATTTTATTAAAAATTCAAAATTTTAATTTAACTTAATTTAATTTAAAGAAAAAACTTAACACAGTTTGATTTTCTATTTTATTACATTTGATGATTCGGTGAGATTTTTTTATATGTATTACAATTTGGTGGTGAGCGTTGGTGGAATTTATATAGTTTATTACAATTTGGTGGCAGCTAAAAGGGATTTTTTTTAAATAAAATTCAGGGTTTTCTAGTTTAATTTTACACACTATTTAATAATTCTTCGTTAATAACAATATTTAAAAAAAATGGCTAACAACGATGACGTTTCCTCACCGTCAAATACACAAGCACAAATTATTCCCATGCCATTAGGAATGATAGCCAATACAATAGATGAATTTTCGGGTAAAGATCCAAAATCGTATTTTAAAAAAATTGAAAGAATATCAAAATTAGATAACTGGGATAAAACAACTACATTAAATTTAATAAAATACAGACTTTCGGGAGAAGCTCTAAAATTTTTTGAAGTAAATACTAAATTAGATTCTCTAAATTATGAGGAATTTAAAAAAGAAATTATTAAACGTTTTTCAACAATAAGAACGCCAGGTCAGGCTTTAAATAATTTGAGCAAATGTTTTCAAAGACACGATGAATCTGTGTCTCAATTTGTTACACGTCTACAAGCAATTGCAGCAGATATTCTTGCTGAAGATCTTTTCAGTGCAACAGATGCAGAAAAGCCTGGAATTGAAAAACAAAATAAAAAATTAATTTTAAATCAGTTTAAAACAGGTTTACGAAGGGAAATTATGGAAAGAATTGGCTTAACACTTATGAGGGAGAAAGAATTAAGTTTAGAAACAGCACAAGAAATAGCTTGTTTTGAGGAACAAAATCAAGTAGCAATTAAAAATAGAAATAAAAATTTTAATCGAGATTTTAACAATATAACTATGCAGGACGGCAAAAATCTATATAAAAATTGTAAAATTTGTAATAAAAATAATCATATAACAGAAAATTGTTATTTTAAGAAAGATAAAAAATTTAATTTTAATAAACAAAATATTTCAAAATTTTATTGTACAAACTGTGGAAAAAATAGCCACAATATTGAACGATGTTTTTTTATTAAAATCAGCTACAAAGTCTGAGAATCAAAATTTAAAAAAATCACACAATAATTTAATACCCTCTGTATCTACGGGTGCTATACCCAAAGAGAGGAATTCAAAAAACGCGAATCGTCCTTCGTTCGTACCCCAGAACGGAGAGAAGAAAAATTAAATGCAAAAAAGGGGGTATCAATATCAATTTCGCCCATTTTTCATAATGAAGAACAAATATATTTAAATGATTACTATTTTGAAAATGTACCGTGTTTCATCAATTTATTTATAAATTCTAAACTATTAACACTCCTGGTAGATACGGGTTCTCCTATCACAATTATTTCAGAGGAAAATATTGAACAAAATTATTTAAAAGTGATACAGTCTCCAAATAATAATTTTAATAGCGTAACAGGACATAAATTACCAATATTGGGCACCGCTAGAGTTGAAATTGGATTGTATAAAAATAAATTAAATTCGTATTTTGATGTATTAATTTCCAGTAATAAATTACCTCTGGAAGTAGATGGAATAATCGGTAGAGATTTTCTAAATTATACGAAAGCGAAAATTTGTTTTGACAATTACGATATTACTATTTGGAATACAAAAATAAAAATGTTGCGATTAGAACCTGACAACGAAAATCTTAATACTATTAAAGAAAAAATTTATACTATTTCAAGTAAAACAAACCAGGAATGTGAAAATACAGAAAATAAAACAAGAGAAATTATAAATACAGTAACTAAATTGCATAATAAAACATCACAAAATTTATTAGGGCGAATTAAAAATTTAGAATCTAAATTAAATGATATGGATGCGCAGATAAATAAAAGAATTGAAATTGAAATAAACAACAATCAAAATAATGATAAAAATTTAAAAGACTGCCTGCCCAATAAAAATGTTAATTTGAATATTAAACCAAGTTTAACTAATATAATAGTACAATTAATTATACTTATTGTACTTTTGTTTCAATTTTTAATTGATAAAACTTTATCATTTTTATATATCTTTTTAAATGAAAGACCCTATTCACGAATGAATAGATGCAGCTGTGAAAATAACTTAATGCTGATTAATCAAAATAAACAGTCTAATATAAATACGAAAATGTTTATTAAACATAAGCCTATCGGAATAAATAATTCCCATGAGAAAAACCTTGACGATGAATCTAGAATGATAAACAATAAAGATAATAATTGTTTAACAACAAGTAGTTGTGTTTTACCGCAGAATGATTGTGCAAATACGCACTTAGAAAGTGACTTTTCTAGTAAGCTAGGGTCCTTTGGTATCGATCAACAAATCGATATTTGTAATTTGTCACTAGGTTCCGTTGGTAGCGCAGACATAAATAATAAAAGTGTTCCGCAAGAGAGCACAAATAATAATAATAAAAGTGTTTCACAAGAAAACACAAATAATATAAATAATAATAATAAAGTCGTTCAAGGGAATATAAATAATAATCAAGTTAAAGATAATAAATACTCCGATATATTGCTAAAAGAAAATTTAAAAATTCCTGCTCGGTGTGAAGCAGATTTTACGTTCAAATTAAAGAAAAAAATAAACAATGATAACATCTTAATAGAAGCATATGAGTTGCCGATAAACGGTGTTTATGTAGCAAGCTGCGTAAGTAATAAAAATAATTGCCAGGGTCGTATTATAAATTTAAATAATTTTGAAGTAGAATTAAAACATAATACAATAATGGGCAGAGCAACAAATGAATTTCAAATTATAGAAAAATCTGAAGAAAATAATAAAAGTGATTTTCCTGTTAACAATATCCAACAAAATAAAAGTGATATTTTTAATGATATAGATGTTTCACATTTAGATGAAACAAGTCAAAATTTATTATTTGAATTATTAGAAAGATATAATGATATATTTATTGACGACGATTCTATCCTTACTAGTACTACAAAAATTAAACATAAAATTATAACAGAAAATGTTCCGCCAATCACGAAACGTCCTTATCGGGTACCTTATCATCAGAGGCAAATTATTAAAGATGAAATTGATAGATTATTAAAAGCTAAAATTATAAAACCTTCAAATTCTCCATGGTCTGCTCCTGTTGTACTTATCACTAAAAGAACTGAATCAGGCGAAAATAAAATAAGAATGTGTATTGATTACCGTGAATTAAATTCTATAACTAAAAAAAGATTATTATCCTATTCCAAATTTAAATGAACAAATTGAACAATTTAATAATGCAAACTTATTTAGTGTAATAGATGTAACAGCAGCTTATCATCAAATAGATATGGATGAATGTGACAAAGAAAAGACTGCATTTTCAGTGCCAGATGGACATTATGAATACAATAAAATGCCTTTTGGATTATGTAATGCTCCAGCTACATTTCAAAGATTTATGAATTTTACCCTTTCTGGCTTAACTAACGAAATTTGTATGGTGTACCTCGATGACATAATAATTTTCAATTCTTCCGGTATTGAGGATCATATTACGAAATTAAGTTTAGTATTTGATAGATTAAAAGACGCAAATATTAAGTTAAAAGCTTCAAAATGTAATTTTATGATGAAAGAAGTAAAATATTTAGGACATATAATTTCTGAAGACGGAGTCAAACCTGACCCAAGTAAAATTGAATCAATTAAAGTGTATCCTCTTCCTAAATGCGTAAAAAATGTTCGCGGATTTCTAGGATTAGTTGGTTGGTATAGGAAATTTATTCCAAAATTTTCCGAAATTGCAGAACCACTTACAAATTTAACTAAAAAGAATGTAAAATTTGAAATTACTCCAGAAGTTGAGCAGTCTATAAAAAAAATTAAAAGAAGCTATCACATATGATTCAATATTAATTTATCCAGATTTGAATGAAACTTTTATTTTATCCACGGATGCCAGTGGCGTAGGCTTAGGTGTAATTTTAAGTCAAGTTAGAGGAGGTTTTGAAAAGCCTATAGCTTATGCGAGTAGAAAACTGAATAACGCAGAGAAAAATTATAGTACAACAGAATTAGAATGTTTAGCAGTCGTTTTTGGAATTAAACAATTTCGATGTTATTTATATGGACGAAAATTTACAATTATAACGGATCATAGGTCGTTAAAATGGCTTTTAAAATTAAAAGATTGCATCACTAGGTTGGCGAGATGGTCACTTTTACTAAGTGAATATGACTTTGATATAAAATATAGACCTGGACGGAAACACGGCAATGCGGATGCATTAAGCCGAATGTATGAGATAAATAATATATGTTCACAAAATTTTCAAGACTTTATTCGACAAATGCAAAATTATAATGAGAAAAATGTTTCAAATATTATTGTAAAACATGGCAATTTATTTTCAGCACCAGAAAACTTTTCGTTGGTTCATTGTATATCAAAAGATTTTAAAATGGAGAAAGGAATTGCTAAATTATTTAGAGAACGTTTTGGAGAAATAAATGAACTAAAAAGGCAAAATAAAGATGTTGGCGATGTAGCAACTTTAATTTTTCCGCAAAATTTTATATTTTATATAATTACTAAAAGTAAATATTATCAAAAACCTTCTTATGAAAATGTTTTTCAGTGTTTAGTAAATTTAAAAGAATTATGTATAGAAAATAATATAGAAAATTTAGCTATGCCGAAAATTGCTTGCGGGTTAGATTCATTAAATTGGGACATTATATTACCAATGATAAAATTTGTTTTTGGAAATTCTTTAATTAAAATTCACATTTATTTATTATTTGAGGATGATATTATTATTAACACTATTAATTCAGTAGAAAATTTGGTATTACCTGTTTGGGATAAACAAATAATACAAAAAGAACAACAAAATGATGTTTTCTGTCAAAAGATTATTAATCAAATTTTAACTAAACGCGATGATGATGACTCATATTTTTTGGACAGTGAAAATATCTTATATAAATTAAATAATCATAATCAAAATGAACAGTTAGTAGTACCAAAAACACTTATTTCAAAAGTTCTACATGATTTTCATAATTTACCATTCTCTGGACATATGGGTCAGCAAAAAACTTATTTATTGATATGTACTAGGTTCTATTGGCCAAATATGAAAAATGATGTTTTGCAGTACGTATCTAAATGTCACTCTTGTAATAGTAGGAAAACAAGTCCACACTTGAAACATTCATTTATGCAGCAATTTTCTGAAATTTATGAACCATTCGAAAGAACTTCCATGGATATCGTAGGACCATTCGTAACAACAAATAAAGGAAATAAATATTTATTAACTTTTCAAGATCACTTTTCAAGATATCCTGAAGCCATTCCTATTTCAAATCAAAAAGCTGAAACTATTGCCCGAGCATTTGTAGATAATATAATAACTCGTCATGGCACACCTAAACAGTTAATATCAGATCAGGGTGCTAATTTTTTATCAGAAGTTATGAAAGAAACATGTAAATTATTACAAATTGAAAAAATTCAGACAACCCCATATAGACCACAATCTAACGGTGTACTGGAACGTAGTCACCGAGTTCTAAAAGATATATTATCTCATTATATTCAAAAATATCAACAAGATTGGGATGAGTGGATACCTTTAGTATTAATGGCTTATCGTACACATATTCATAGTTCTACAGGATATAGTCCTTATTATATTATACATGGTAGAGACCCAGTATTACCAATTGATGAATTCATAAAACCAACTCGTATAAAATATGATGTTGATCAAAATTATGTTTCAGAATTAGCGGCAAAATTATCTATTATATTTAATCATGTTAAGGAAAATCTGGCTAATTCAGGGGAATGTAGAGCAAAAGAATACAATAAAAAAGCAAAAGATCGAAATATTTTGATTGGAGATTTAGTGTATTTACATAATCCACATACGAAATTGGGTTTGAATAAAAAACTTTCAAAATTTTGGAAAGGTCCATATAGAGTTATAGAAAGAAAAGGACCAGTAACCTATAAAATTCGAGAAGTCGGGAAAAGAAAAGATTTAATTGTCCATGTAGATCGTTTAAAACATTATTATGGAAATCCAAATTTCTATTACTCTGATGAGCCAAATCAAAATCAAACTTCAAGTGATGAAGAAATTAATGAGGAAACCGATCCAGAATATCTAAACAAAAATAGTTTAAATTTGATGTTAATGTCAAACTATCAAAATTTTACACCCACTCTTGCCCCTACTGAAGAACCACAGGAACTACAACCGATATTACAGCCCCTAAGGCGTTCTGAAAGAATCAGGAGACAACCTGACCGTTTAAGATACTAAGTATATCAATCGGATACTATTCTTTTATGGATTTGCTGTGTTTGCTATTGAGTAATGTACAGGAATCTCGTATAAATGATGAATTCCTGGTTGCACACTGGCAGTCACATCAGGTTCATATTTTATATTATGTATCATCCGATCGAGGATTTGTTTTTGAAAATGTATCAACGAAGGCTCGATTCCACTGGTTGAGTTACACTATTCGTCAAAATCAGTACGAGTAGCTCAGCTGGATTCGTTTGCTTAATTTAGTCGGGGAGATTAGTATCTCACTTTACGCCCTTTGGAAAATTACATCTAAATTAGTGAGCCTAATTGAGCCCCTTTGGAATACGAGCGGGCATGGCCCTTTCACATGGAGGCCTTCTGGATGAAGGAGGCTTAAATGTTGAAATCAGCGTAATCTTTTTTCTATTGAGAAAAGTGTACGTTTTTTAATACATAGTATAAGAATAAATAAATATATATATATAAATCAATGTAAATTCTTAACCTTTTGTTGAAACCATGAAAGTTTATTTAAATCAATTAATTTAGTAAACTTAAACAAAAATACAAAATTTTAGATTACATGGTCTCAGCATAGGGTTAATCCTAATACTGTTAGCTTAAGTAAAATTAAGTATAAGTTACTGCCGATAATTATTTTGCAGATAACATAGTGATTGCTAAAGCAATCATATTTTCAATCGTAATAACACTGTCCTGGGACTTTATTGCATATGACTGTGAAGGACCTATACTTAACATGACCACCATATCTTTAAAAGATATAAAAGAATGTCCTCAACCAGATTCCGACTACAAAAGCGAGCAAGTCCAAACTAAGGTCATCCAAAGGAATGAAGTAAAATTAGTACCAGTCCAAACTTGTTTGGTGGAAATCACAAGAATTATATATTATTGTGGAATGCATAGTCATACATCCGCCGTAACAAATGGAATAGTAAGCTACATTCAGAAAATTGGAGCCGAAGAATGTAAAAATCTTCATAAAACTAAAACATTACAAATTTATCAAACCATTGGATGTGGCTGGTACCTCATCACAAGTATGTGGGGTACTTTAACAACTTGGCTCCTCCACCGAAACTTATTAAAGAAAAAGAAGATGACCAATTCTTCAGCCAACAACGTAGAGACGGCGACAGTTCTCGGAAACCCTAGTAATATTTACCCCGAAATTAGAGGTGGAACCCATTGGACAGAAAATAACCCAGGAAATTCATAAGTTATGTACATTCATATTTTATTTCAATTTTATAAATATATGTATTTTAGAACTGTTTTGTTTAAAAAAATTAAAACTATGTTACAGATGATGTAGACCACCTCACCTTCCACAAGTGTTGAGTGCACAGGGACTTAAGTTTGGAACATCTGATGTGCTAGGAACTTTCACATGGGAAGTGCAGTGTGGATATTGATATTTGTTTATATATCATATTAATTTTTTTTAATATATCTATTCCTTTTATTATTGTGGAAAGGAATGACACTTGAGAGTATCACTCTTTCTTAAAGGAAGGGGTAATGTAACAACCCGGTAAAAATTGAATATTTAAATTAAAGATCAAGAAGAAATCTTTTTCTAGGAGAGTGGCCCCCACTCCCGCTTCAAACCTTTTATAAGCGCATCTCCAGCGCTCATGAAGAGATTCGCATCATATACTTTTTAGTAATCCTATTTAAATTTTAAAATATTCTCAAGTGCCAGTCCTGTGTAAGACAACACCTTTATTGTAAGTATTTTTAAATTTATTTTGTTATATTAATTTATGTATAAAGTGTTGAGTGTGTTAGAATAAATCTTAGTGTGTAAGATTAAACGTCTTTTCAATAAAACCCCGGGCTACGAACCCATAGTCAAATTATAACGTAACTTATTTTATAATCAAATTATTTTATTAAAAATTCAAAATTTTAATTTAACTTAATTTAATTTAAAGAAAAAACTTAACACAGTTTGATTTTCTATTTTATTACATTTGATGATTCGGTGAGATTTTTTTATATGTATTACAATTTGGTGGTGAGCGTTGGTGGAATTTATATAGTTTATTACATAATCGGAGTGCAATCTATCCATCACTTTATTAAAGGGAATTAATGTGTTATTTAGATACAACATGTATGAAAAAATAAAATGTAAAAGAAGATATGTAAGAATAGATGCACAATCCAGATATATCCATTTTAGACCGCCCAAAATTAATGTTTTTACTAGAAGAATATGAAAAGAAAGTAAACAAGAACGTTGTTCGAAATGAAAATCCCTGTTACCAGCCTAAAATTTATATATGGTAAACTCTACTTTGTAATTTATTGTACATAATTTATGGTAAAATATCCTATATTGTTTTATGTTGAGACATGCTCTTATTGAATAATAAAGAAGTTTATACGTCGTAGACTTATATGAATATATTATTTGTATTTCTAAAAGTATTCTTTGCTTTATGCATACAGCCAGGTAAAATATACGGCGAGACGTTATGTGCTGGCCACATCATATTTTTGTATATATTTCATGGATAAATTTATAAAATTATCTATAATTTTAATCCCGGAGCCTACGCTTTAAACACAACTCCATGGTTACACAGTTCAGATCTCAAATGTATGTAACTGATATATATGTCACTGTGAACGAACTAATCATTTCAAATAATAATAGTAATGTTTTAAAAAGAAAATAGTAAATGGAACAATAATTATATGGAAAGAAACTTAATACAATTTCCAGTATAAGTAAATATGTAGCAATATAGGTAAGATAATAAAAATATATAATATATCATCACGGCATATTACCCATTGCTGGGTGAGCCAATCTGAATTGTACACAGATGTCGGTAATAACGATGACATATTTGAACCGTGCGGGCGTTTACCAGGCGAATCTGGGGAACCTGGTTCGATTCCGATCAACGCCAAATATTTTAGAATTTTAAATGGCACAAAATTGCCCCTGTGAATCCTGTGATGCACTCTCCGCACCAGCAAAGAATATAGGTAAGTATATAAATAAATAAAATAAATATATCATCATGGCATATTACCCATTGCTGGGTCTGCCAATCTGCTTTGTACACATGTTTCGGTACCGATAATGACATATTTGGACCGTGCGGGCGTTTACCAGGTGTCACCTCACGAGCACTTATTGCTGGCGTGGAGAGTTCGTCACAGATCCATCTGCCTCTGTCGTTGAATTAAAGAAACTGATAATCTCGCTTCAAAACGGGCTTAAAGATATTAAATCCAGCCTTAATTCATTTAAAAAAAGTAAATTCGAGGAACTTACGGACATCGAAAATATTGTTTCCGAGGTTATTATTTATAACCTACCCGAATCTAACGACGCGACCAAGGACATCAATGACATTATTAATACCGCTTCATTAAATAATATCGACCATAACAATGTAAAACATTTTTGGAAAACCAAATTCTGGAAACACAATACCCAGACCTGTGAAATTAATATTTAAAAATCCACCTGACGCCAAGTTAATGCACTTAAATGCTAAAAGATTAACTACTTCTAAGTTTAAAAATGTTAAAATTGGTTATGATAATACACCTAAATTTATCTACAGGAACTCAGAAGCGAATTGCAAAAACGTACCAACAACGGCGAAGATAATTATTTAACTATTAAATATTTCAACGGCGTGCCGCGCATAATAGTATTAAAAAACTAAATCGTTCTGTAGGTAATAATAAGAATTTACTACCAAAATATGCGTGGTGTAAACACTAAACTCACACAACTTTATTTAAATGTATTAACCATAAATCATGATATATTGGTATTTTCGGAAACCTAGCTCAACTCAGATGTTAGGGACAATGAACTTTTTGATGAGCGATATTTTGTTTGTCGTTGTGATCGTGATCGGGCAGGTACGGATAAGAACAGAGGAGGCGGTGTGCTGATAGCGGTCAACGACACTTGCGAACATCATCTTGTAGATATCAGCTGTCCATCAGTAAACATCGAGGTACTCTGTGTCAAGGTCTCTTCGTCCCAATCCACAACATCAAGCCCTGTTCGACTTCATCAGCGCCCTGCCATTTATTTACACTTATAACACCATTTTAATTGGAGACGCCAATATCACTAATTTAAATCTATCTTACAACCTTCACTTTGCAGATAATTACGTTCGTTGTTTTAATAATTTCATAGATCTTTTAAATATGTCGTAATTTAATAAAATTCCCAACGGAAATAATAACATTTTAGATATTGTTGTCTCAAATTTGGAGTGCGTTGTTGAAAAAAGTATGATGTATCTAGTACCAGAAGATGTTCATCATCCTACTCTGCATATTTCATGCCCCTTTTCCATAAACGAGCGTCATGAATTAAAAAATAATTGTAATAACCAATAGGATTTTAAAAAATCTGTTGTGGCCAGCACAATACCTCTCGCCACTTCCGTTTTTTGGTTGCATAAGTATAGTGCGCGAACAGTAATGTTACATTTTTGGGCTTGACAAGCAGATGTGTGGGCCCGTTTCAGAATGATAATTAGTAATTATGTACATAGATGTCAAATGTCAGAATTTTTATTAAAAATTTCAAGATTTTCTAAATTTACGTAGTTAATTTATCACCAGGAGTTTAAAATTTACTTGTCGTTTGCCTTAGATATTTAACATTTAATTCTGCTTCACATGGAATTGGAAAATCACTAAATTTAGAATGAGAAAATATGATATTTGACATCTATATCCATAATTACTAGCTATCATTCTGACATGGGCCCCCTTATCTGCTTGACAAGGCCAACAAAATCACATGACTGCTCGCGCCCTATTGTATTTAACATTTCTTGTATACCTACACTCTACACCAAAAATTCTACTTACGCATATATCTATTCCTTATATTTAGATTGTTTAATTTTAAATTCATTTTATGAAGAAATTTTGTCCTCTTCTAATTTTTCGAAATGTTTCCAATTCATTGTCAGGATTGACAGTATTTTTGAAGGATATATGTAATATACCTATAATATTAAATATTTAGCTATTAATACTTTAAGAAATAATATAATGTATATACTTCCCAGAAAAAGTCTTCAGTAATGTCTCCGGATTTCTGACACTGACATTTATCTGTCAGTTACAAACAATTTAAATTTTCAACTATTTTCCATGGCCATTCTTTCGGCTGTAAAATTTATTATAACAGATTATTTTACATATTATATTTCTTTTATCTCTAAATCTATAGAATATATAATAAAATATTTAAATGTATCAGATAGAGAATTTAATTTTCTTTAATATTACCAAGAAAAAATTTCAAAAAATATTATTTAGAAGATTTTTTTCAAGAATCTTCTACTTCCGGTTGTCCAATTGTTACCAAAACCTTTTCAGATCTTCCCATGTATGTCCGATTGGGAAATACGTAGTTAAAAAAATTTAAAGTCTTATAGTTTTCGAGTAACCGTCCTTCCAACATCCCACACACACACACACACACACACACACACACACACACACATACACACACACACACACACATCCACACACACACACACAGACATCATCGTAAAAATGTTAAAATCGGATTGTACGAACCTTAAAACGTGCTTATTCAATAAAATCTGGAAATGCGATTTTTAGCATGAATCCATTACCTCTCTTAGCGAGAGGTAAAAAGGTAATTTTGATTTGTTATATAGTATGCTTAGTAGTACTGATTGGCAATTTCCGAACGATTATTTCGATGCTAATGACGCTGTGGGTCAATTTTACAATACCTTATATAATGTTATGTATGTCTGTATTCCAAAGAAAATAATTCGCAACAAAAAGTACCCCATTTGGTTTCATAAAGATATCATTTGCAGCATTAACTTAAAAGAGCACCACAGAAGGTTATATCGCAATACTGGTCACGAACTGCATTTAAATAAGTATCAAATTATTAGAACAAGGTTAAAATCTTCAATTAAAAATCTGATGTGGCCAGCACATAACCTCTCGCCGTATATTTTACCTGGCTGTATGCATAAAGCAAAGATTATTTTTATAAATACAAATAATATATTCATATAAATCTATGACGTTTAAACTTCTTTATTATTCAATAATAGCATGTCTCAACATAAAGATATTTTACCATAAATTATGTTACAATAAATTACAAAGTAGAGTTTACCATATATAAATATTAGGCTGGTAACAGCAATTTTCAATTCGAACAACCTTGTTTACTTTCTCTTCATATTCTTCTAGTAAAAACATTAATTTTGGGCGGTCTAAAATGTATATATGGATTGTGCATCTATTCTTACATATCTTCTTTTACATTTTATTTTTTCATACATGTTATATCTAAATAACACTAATTCCCTTTAATAAAGTGACGGATAGATTGCACTCCGATTATTCTTATATCGATGTGTAATTTTGTCAATATTTACAACTTACTTGAGAAGAATTTGATAGCTTTTTCGCAATTCAAAGTTACTCTAGTCTACAGTACTGGTGTACATTGTCCCATAATGTTTGAAACAAATTTAAGTCCTTCAACCTAGACTTGTCATCTCCATAATAGTCACAGATCAAGAATTAAGGGATTCTCCAAATACATTTTTCTTTCATTACTCATTATTTCTGACACTGACATTTATCTGTCAGTTACAAATAATTTAAATTTGCAACTATTTTTCATGGCATCCTTTCGGTTGTAAAATTAATTACAACATTATTTTATATATTATATTCCTTTTATCTCTAAATCTATAAAATATGTATAAAAATATTTAAATGTATCAGAAAGAGAATTTATTTTTCTTTAATATTATCAAGAAAAAATTTCAAAAAATAATATTTAGAAGATTTTTTTTCAAGAATCTTCTACTTCCGGTTGTCCAATTGTTACCAAAACCTTTTCAGATCTTCCCATGAATGTCCGATTGGGAAATACGTTGTTAAACAAATTTTAAGTCTTATAGTTTTTGAGTAACCGTCCTTCCAACATCCCACACACACACATCCACACACACACACACACACACAGACATCATCGTAAAAATGTTAAAATCGGATTGTAGGGACCTTAAAACGTGCTTATTCAATAAAATCTGGATATGCGATTTTTAGCATGAATCCAATACCTCTCTTAGCGAGAGGTAAAAATGCATATAACGACTATTAAAACGGTATACAAAATAATATTATTAACGATCCCAATTATTTCTGGAAATATGTTAACAATAAAAAATATTCCCCTAAATTGCCAACAAAAATGTTTTACAATGAGACAGTTAAATTCTGGTTTTGAATTTGCAGAAGCCTTTTCATAGTATTTTAAAAGTGTGTACAATTTGTCACCTGTCAACTTAAACGATTTCAATACAAATGCCTATAATTGTATATACGATAGTATTCGCCTTATTAATGTTTTTGATAACGATATTAACACCGTCATATGCGCTCAGAAAAACACTACATCGGTTGGTCCAGATAATATCCCCGTATATATTTATAAAAGCTGTAGTGATTTACTTCTACTTCCACTTTTAAAACTTTTTCATTTGTGCATAGTTTCTAATACCTTCCCTGAAAAGTGGAAATATGCCAAAATTTGCCCTCTTTTCAAATCAGGTGACAGAAATAAATTAAATAACTACCGGTCAATTCCTGCTTAAATTCAATAGCAAAAATATTTGAATACATTATTTCTAAACAGTTTCAGTATCAATGTAAAATCACAAACACCCAGCATGGCTTTGTCGAAAAACGATCAACCGTAACTAACTTGACGAATTTCACCCAGCACATTTTTCAAAATTTTGCTAATAAAAATAAATTATATGTTATTTACACCGATTTTTGTAAAGCATTTGATTCAGGTAATCACAAACTACTTATTTTTAAATTAAGACAAATCGGATTTTCAGACAATTTGATAGGTTTACTAGAATCATATCTTCAGGACCGTAAACAATTCGTTTATTGTTGCGGCTTTACTTCCTCAATTTTTTTGGCAGCCTCTGGCGTACCACAAGGTTCTGTACTTAACCCTTAAATTTTATTTTTGACGTGCTGTAAACATTGGTATAATGTAAGATTGTAAATAAATACTCTACTCTAGTCTTCTCTACTCTATAAACATATACCGGGAAATTCGTAGTTTCAGAGCTATAGCGATTTTAATATTTTATTTCTATCATATGCAGCTTAAATAAAATCATTGTAGCCGTAACAATGAAAAACAGTCAATTATAAATTATAAAAAAAAGTTCAAAATGTCCTCCTTGAACCTCCGAATTGGAAAATTCTCATCGTAGAACCGTTTAGCTTCTAACGGATTACTTTGAGCATGACCGAACATTAAACGTATGTTTACTAATTCTTGAAAAGTGAAATTATTCATCAAATGTGCTTGTTATACACCATAACAATAATTATGATAACCAGTGATAAACAAAAGAACTGTCTTCGACTGTTTTTCATTGTTATCGCCGCAACGATTTTATTTTAAGGGGTCCCGATATCGGTCCAGACCGACGCCAAAAAATTACTTCGAATTTTAATGGCACAAAATTAACCCCTGTGGTGCACTCTCGACTCCAGCAGTGAGTGCCCGTGAGTTGACGCCTGGTAAGCGCCCACACGGTACAGATATTTTATCATTACCGATATCTGTGCACAAAGCAGATTGGCACACCCAGCAATGGGTAATATGCCGTGATGGTATATTTATTTATTTTACTTATTTATAAAAGTATTAGTTGTACTTATATGATAGAAATAAAATATTAAAATCGCTATAGCTATATAACTACGCATTGCCGGATATGTTTATATGAACTTTTTTATTGTTTTGAGATGTATAACCTTTAAATTTTTGACCTATATTTTTTGTTCATCCTGTATATTGGTATTTCTAAAACAAAATCTGGACAAACAGGAAGTAACAAAAAATTATCTAATGTCATTTTGAGCTCAAGTAATTGCCAAAAGTGTACAATCTATATTATGAAGAAAATGAACTTTGTTGCTCGCTCCTCAAAAACATCAAAATTACAATTACAAATGAGAGCGTAAATGTCTATTTTTCATAGCACTCGTAGAAAAAATAATTTTTCGACATTTATTGAGTTATCAGTATCTCATTTATACATTTACGAAAACTGGTTAAAGGAAAAAATATTCTATTTTTGTTCAAAAAAATTAAAAGTGAGTTATCACTGCCTTAAATTGAGATTGTTATGGTTATTGCGGACAATTTGTACATAACACAATTTATAATATATAAGACAAGAAAAATGATGTTTTAAACTACAGGAACAATTTAATATTATACACTACCTAATTGCTAATTAGCATTATTATAAAAAAAGGTAAATATCTAATACTCGTATAGCCTTATTACTTGTTACTGGGTTTTCCAATCTGCTTTGTTCAAATATATCGGTAATGTTAATGACATATTCGTACTGTGCGAGCGTTTACCAGGCATCATCTCACAGCCACTCATTTCTGACATGGAGGGTGCACTACAAGGGTCACTTTTGTGCCATTTAAAATTCGAAATAATATTGACATCGGTCGGAATCGAACACGGATCCCTTGATTCACGACCAGACACTCAGGCACACTTTTAATTTGTGGCGAATTTTTATTCAAGAATTTACATTACATGTTACATACTTTCGACCATAATAAATAATTGCTCATATTTGTTCATTTCATTTTTACCTCTCGCTAAGAGAGGTATTGGATTCATGCTAAAAATCGCATACTCAGATTTTATTGAATAAGCACGATTTAAGGTCCATAGAATCCGATTTTAACATTTTTACAATGATGTCTGTATGCACTACTTCCAGATTGCAAATAAACTAGAATTTATATTTTCAATTTTCGTAAAAATTATTTTATTTTTCAAATACGGTACGACAAACGCGCGGTCTAAATAGTTATTTAAAATATTTGAATACAATGCTATTATAACTCATAAACACAACTGTTAGCTTAATAATTTGATTAATTTGAAAATTAAAGAGGTAATTTAACAAAATAAATACTACAACGTTATCAGTATTGTTAAGGCAACATTTTTTACCTGTCGCTAAGAGAGGTAATATGGATTCATGCTAAAAATCGCATATCCAGATTTTATTGAAAAAGCACGTTTTAAGGTCCCTACAATCCGATTTGAACATTTTTACGATGTTGTCTGTGTGTGTGTGTGTGTGTGTGTGTGTGTGTGTGTGTGTGTGTGTGTCTGTGTGTGTGTGTGTGTGTGTGTGTGTGTGTGTGTGTGTGTGTGTGTGTGTGTGTGTGTGTGTGGAAGAATATATATATATATATATATATATATATATATATATATATATATATATATATATATAATAAGATATTGGTTTAGTGAGAGCATAAAAGGAATAAAAACAATAAACAATATAATAATAATAATATATGTATTAGATAAGGCTATAACTGTGAAAATTGGAAAGCCGACAAAATATTATTATTATTATAATTATTATCCTTTATTCTCATCGAATGGTATATATAAATTGTACACATGGCCTAAAGGCAAATATGATACAATATAGAGTTAATTAAATTAAATTATGTTGAAGAACTTCCGAACGGTGTTGCAAGTATCCAGTAATACAGCTTTTTGAAGTCTATGATATATTTCCTTTTTCAAATTTAATCTTTCCATAGCTTCATGAAGACTATAAGGGATTTCTCCAGGGGCTCCTATCGTGATGGGAATAATGATTACAGAGTTTTGGACCCACGTCTGCTTCATATCTATGGCAAGTGGTTGTAATTTGTAATTTTTTCATTATATTTTTTTTTTAATTTGCTGATGCCGGTACTGCAATATCTATTATATATGTTATTTTTTTGTATTTTGTCCTGGAGAACTATGTCAGGTCGGTTATGTCGGACTGGTCTATCAGTCTGAATAGATCGATCCCAATATAATTTATAAAGATGCGTATCTAGCACACTTTTTGGTTCATAATAATAATATGGTATTTCTGGGATTCCTAGTAATTGTTGACATAATTTTCCATGAATTATTTTCGCCACATTATTATGCCTTTTCAGATATTCAGTTGATGCCAATGGTGCACATGAGGATAATATATGTTCAATAGTTTCATCTCCTTTATTACACATCCTGCATCTTGTATTGGTTTGTTTTGGGTCTTTGATTACATATTTCTTGTAGTTCCTTGTAGCTATAACCTTATCCTGTATAGCCATCACAAATCCTTCCGTTTCAGGATATAGGCCACTATTTTGTAACCACGAGAATGAGGCACATTGATCTATATGATTTTCCTCTACCGCTGCTATGTATCTTCCATGTACTTCTTTTTCCCTCCATTTCTGTATTTTAATTTCATCTTAGTTATGTTTATTCTTGGATCATATTAGACATGGTTCAAAGGCGAATAGTTTTGTACATTTTGACTATTGCGTCATGGAGTGATGAGGTAAGTGCTTTATCAAGAAATAATTTTCTTAGGTTGTATATTTCTCGGTAGTATGTGTTTTTAAAATCTATATATCCTCTACCTCCTTTCTTCCTTATTAAATGAAATCTTTCTATTGAGCTTTTGGGATGTTTCATGCGATATTTTGTACATGTTATTCTTATTTTCCTATTAAAATTTTCAAGATCTATAGAGTACCATTTGATATTTCCAAAACTGTACATTTTTACTGGTGCAGAGAATGAGTTGATGGCTGTTGCGATATTTTTGCCTGTTAACTTTGTTTTCATTATTGCATCCTTTTTTTATTTTTTTTTCTGTTAGTTCTTTCTTTATATTCTTAACGTCTATTCCTCTTCTTTGTTCACATCCCAAATATTTGTATGTTTCATCCTCCATTAATGTGTTAATCTCATCTTCATTATTATATATTAAGTTGTAATTTTGGAATTGTATACTTTTTTCTTTCTTAATTGCATTTATTTTACACTTTTCTAATCCGAATTCCATCGCTATATCATGGCTAAATGTTTCTGTATAATTATTATTATTATTATTTTTATTATTTCTGCTCTTTTGTTTCTCACTACCTCAGGAATCCTGGGTACCATTGACCTGCCTTTCAGAAATTGCTGGAGATACTAGGCGCGGACGATATGCCAAGATGGTCAGGGCAGCCACCCAGGTGTCGGGGTGACTTTGTGTAGTACTCAGGGTGAGTAACGGTGTACACACCTGGTACGGGTTTTCACCAAGTAACCAGGTGGAGGATGGTGAGAGGTGAGAACAGAGGGACCAGAGGGTGCGGCGAAGCCAGGCTGTACCCCTCATAGTCGCGCTTCTGTCGCATCCAGGACCAAGGAGCTGAGCAGTGGGTGAGCACAATGGCAACACAACACTGATACCAGTTTTCCGTGGTCATTCTGGAGCGGGCCTCTAGAACCAGGTGGAAAAGACAGAGAGCCTGATGGGTGCGGCGAAGCCATGCTGTAGCCCCTAAATATCAGATCTCTGTCATGCATAGGTGCATAATTATTATTATTATTATTATTATTATTATTATTATTATTATTATTATTATTATTATTATTATTATTATTATTATTATTATTATTATTATTATTATTATTATTATTATTATTATTATTATTATTATTATTATTATTATTATTATTATTATTATTATTATTATTATTATTATTATTATTATTATTATTATTATTATTATTATTATTATTATTATTATTATTCTTTATTTTCACTTTAATATGTACATTTTTATTATACATACGGCCACTTAGGCAAGTATATATAACATTTAATTATAGGTGCAATACTTTTTATTATTTATTATTATTATTATTACTATTATTATTATTTTGACTATAATGCTAGATCGGATGTGGTACTTAATTTGGAGCTCTGAACGTAGATTTTCGAGGAAAAACATAATAAAATATAATGCAAAATTCCGTATTGCACAGTTTTCTATTTATTGGAACAACAAATTAGATTTTGTTTACAAACGATCAGTCGGAAGTGATATTTTATTTAAAGCTCATTGCTATTTTAAACATGACATTGGCGGGAGGTCATGTGTTGGCCACATTACATTTTTTTTAATTATTGAACTGCAAAGACGTTGTGGGTAAAATCCGCCCAAGCGCGCGCCTTAACGTTACAATTTTTTATTTAATTGTGGCATTTTCCCAAAAGTGAAATATCTTTGTACAACAATAAATGTTAAAGTATTATTGATTGTGAGTTTTGGGAAAAAGAACAATTCAAATAATATACCTATTAAATTATACAGGTGACATTGAAAAATGGGCCACTCAAAATAACTTTTTTTTATTCATGATTATTTTGAAATGCTCTTTACATATTTGTAAACGAGGCTTAGGGTCTCACAAATCATGGTATTTGGCATGATGATAGCACTTCCGGTTTATCCAGAAGTAACAACAACTTCTTCCGGTTTTACCATAAATGATATTAACTTTCATATTTCAAATGGGACATCCTATATATTTTTATATATTTGAAATGTATGTAAAATTACGAACTCAACGATATGTTAGAGGTGCATTTTTATTGAAGAAATATATTACAAAAACGTAAAAGAAAAATATGTATAATTAATTAGCTACCAGCCTACCTGATATGGCTTACCAGGTAATTATTAATAATTTTCTCTTTAATTTTTATAATTTATTATAATATATAATATAATACATTAATATTTATTGTTGCACAAATATATTTCACTTTTGGGAAAATATCGCAATTAATTTTTAATAAAAATAGAACGTAAAGACGCGTGCTTGGGCGGAAAAATGTGATGTGGCCAGCACATGACCTCCCACCAATTCCATGTTTAAAGTAGCAATGAGCTTTAACACGTTCACTGCCAAAGCAGATTTCGGCAAGTGTATTGCAGTTGCCCACTACGAGTTATCTTGTATTTGGCAGTTCAGCTTGTGACGCCAGCCACGAAGTAACTCGTGCCGCACAATATAATTTTTGAAGCTAGCTACGATTGTTCTCGTTCAATATAATGATGTTTCACAAAGCAAAGCGTGTGAGGTAGGAATTGGAGAAATAGGATTGGCGTATGGATACAGATTTGGTTCAATTATTTAATTATTATACATATTTTTTGGGCAATACTTACCAAATCTAAATTTTTATGTAGGGCATGGGTATTTATATAACATGATTATTTTATATATTTATTTCGGCATTATATGCAATAAAAAAATAAAACGGTCTCTGGCGTCAGGGAAAAGCATATCAAAAATAGGTTCGGCTTCACTGTGACAAAAGCCAAGTACGGGAAAGTTCGTAGTTGGCAGTGAACGTATTAAGTAAAATATCACTTCCGATTAGACCTGTGCGCCGCCGGCGTTTCAACTACCGACGCGCCGCCTATCTGTTGTACGACGCGCCGTCGTTGTTCTCGTCATTATAATATTATAAATATATTTTCAGTAAATAAATTCATATTAATCGTAAATATTAATGTACAGAAATATTTTTTCTTGTGATTTCCAAGATTGCTTACTGCTTTTCTGATCTGTCATCTGTACTGTACACAGTGTTCCCAAATCGTAGGATTTTTAAGTATTACCAGGGATTGAGGGATTTTTTTCAATTTTGTGGTAATTTTCTTATATATAAAATTTGGAAAATATTTAAACATTCGCCATGCAAAAATCGTTCTGGTATAATATAGTAATCTCCTATACCGACGTAGTGAATTTAACTGCTGCATATTTAATGTGGGCCCCGATCACATTCAAAACATGCTAAAAGTATGTATTCACTTATAAATAAGTAGTAGATGAAGACCAGAGACTAAAAAATTGTTTTTTTAAGAATTACTATTTGTTTTTTATTTGCTATAATTATTGTTTATGTATTTGTTATATGTAATCAATTAATAGTGAAAATATTTTAATTTCCCGCTATATTATTAGATAGGGATTTACTGTCTGCAATTGGAGTTTTGTTAGAGTGTTTGGAGGGATAAATCACTTTCAAAGTTTGGGAGAGAACACTGACTGTACATATACAATGACAACAAAATTAACAGATTTGTGCCAAACATCTTCAGTAGTTCATAAAGTGGAAAACTGTGTAAAGGAATATATCAAAAATTTCATTATTTTACCAAACCAAAATCGAAAGGACATTTCAAGTTAATATAAAAGTAAAAGTATGATGTGAGAACACTTTGTTTTTTTACATTTAAATAGAAATAATAACGAAGTTCCCATTGCCATTAATACGGAACAAGTATTGTAAAAAATGTTTAGAAACAAAGTTCATTATCGCCACTATCCGTAAACTGAATTATATTTATACACGATAATTGATATTTGTAAAGAAAAAATGTGGTATGCGATATAATTTACACTAGTGCGATAAATTATTAACATAATTCTCACCTATTTCATTTTAAGTTTACATTTTATGTAGGTATGATTGAATAAATCACTCCAGTTTTTGTATTAAAACGCCGGCGTACGCCGGCGCGCCTCCGAAATATCAAGTACGCCGCCGCCGTCAAAAAATTAAGCACATACGCCGGCGCGCCGCCGCCGCCGCTATTTTTTTAACAATTCGCCGCCGCCGCTTTGACCCTCGTCAGCGCACAGGTCTACTTCCGATTAATCGTTTGTGCACAAAATTTAATTTTTTGTTCCAATAAATAGAAAGGTGTGTAATACGAAATTTTGCATTATATTTCATAATGTTTTTCTTTGAAAATCTGTGTTCAGAGATCCAAGTTAACTACCACATCCAATTTATCATTATAGTCAAAATCTAATATGTTGTTTCCAATCAGATATATATATATATATATATATATATATATATATATATATATATATATATATATATATATATATATATATATATATATATATATATATATATATATATATATATATATATATATGCGTATGCGCCAACTGCATTTGATTCATTATTCGCCTACCGGCTGTGCGCGCATGCGCTTGTAGACACATGTCGGAGCGCTAGGCAAGGATGGATATGCACATCGATAAAAAATCGCGAAAACCGTTTTTACTTTCCATCACCTTTAGGTAAGGAAGGTATTTTCTTTGGTCAAAAAGTTCAATAAGTTTTTAATAAGCACGTTTTAGGATTTTTGGAATACGATTTTATTATTTTTACGATGATGTCAGTATGTATGTAGTATGTATGTGGGAATGCGCGTGCGTGTGTGTGTGTGTATGTGTATGACCATAGTTTCGAGTCGCATAATTCCAATAGCATAATTCCGAAAAATTTTTTTTTTTTCGTTTTCCTTGTCAGTGTCAAATTCAATAATTTACTTTGTGTGTTTGTATTATAATTTTACTAGACGTAATATATATATATATATATATATATATATATATATATATATATATATATATATATATATATCGTATATACATAAAAGAATAGTAAGAATGTATTTAAAAGATGGACCCGGAGTCTTTTCTAAATTCCGTACGAATCTTCTGAGAGAAACTATCTGTATGGAATTCGTACAGAATACATAGATCTGACATCAGTTTTTTTTTAAATTTAGTTGGAATGTGTTTGGTATCGTTAAGTTCAGAAAACATTCACGATTAAAACAATTATTGCTTTATTACTATTCATTAAGTTTTGTTAGAGGTATAAGGCTCTGCGCACTGGCCACTGGCCTGGCGAGAGAGCAGGAATTTCCCGATGGGCTAATAATGTTAAAATCTATGTTTATATATGTACAGGATGTTTATTTTATATTGTCCACTATTGGTATCTCGTGAACTATAGGAGCTACGAGGTCAGTTAAATTAGCAAACAATTTCTATTTTACAAGACTATGTTAATGAGAATAAAATTATTTTCAAGCAAGGGGTTCACAAACTGTGGAGACCAACTTTATTTTAAATGGAACTATATATATATATATATATATATATATATATATATATATATATATATATATATATATTATTTGTTTATTTTATTCAAAATTCACTGATATAATATTTTTATATCCTTAAATAACGATTTTTTTGAGAAAAATGCATATAAAGTTTTATATAAAATTGATTAAAATTTGGTTATAATAAGAATGCCATAAATGGAAAAATGAATACGTGTTATTTTTTTACGTAGAATTAGAATGCTATTAAAGAAATATGTAAAGGAGAGATCTCTCCATTCCATTTTACCAAAATCTATTACATAAACTTAAACCAATAGCATACCCTCATAATATTACAATAACTAGTAAAACACACCCCACTTTAGGCGATTTTCTTATTAATAACAAACCTAAATTATCCGATCATCAAAAATCGGGAATTTATAAAATTCATTGCAATGATTGCAATTCCTCTTACATCGGTCTAAGTAGAAATCTTAAAACCCGTTTTACAGAACATATTAAAAATAATCCACCTTCGGCTATGGGGGCCCATCTAGAAGCAGAGAATCACACTACATCACTTGATAACTTAAAACTCTTACATTATGAAATTAAATATCATAACCTAACCCTTTTAGAACAATATGAAATACTTTTACATGAAATAAATAATCAAAACCTAATAAATAACATAACTGATTTTAATAATAACAATCCATTATTTTTAAAATTACTACCCTTTCTGCAACAACAGAATGTGCACCGACCCACCTAATTTTGAATACTTTTGACTTTCTTCCTTTGACTTTTAATTTTCTTGAAATTTGATTTTCATTTATCTCACTGAATAAATGTAATCCAACATTTTACACATGTTATTTTACGACAATCGTCGCTGCTAAACCTCTTAACGGTAAGCTTTTTCTTTATGTCAGTTTCATAACCTTACTCCTTCGCACATGTTTGTAACTATGCTTCTTCATCGATCTGTAAAACATATTTATAAGCTTTGTAAGCTTTAGCATCAAATTATCTTCATATTAACTTTCGATAGATAATTTGCAACAATTTGATACATTTTCATTTGTTTATAACTTTTATATTTGTACAATAAACATGTATTTTTCAGCTGGTAACGCCTGATGATGGGAATTGCCATTCCCGAAATCGATCGCACCATAGGAATGAATAAAAATATATAAAAATTATTCAATACTAGTATACTTATTATTATTTCCTCTACTACTCCTAAGAATTAAACATAATTAAACAAATAGCTATAAACAACGAATATAATGTAAATATTGTGGACCGATTATTAGAAAATAAAATGAAAACTTCGGTTTTAAAAACTTTTTTATCGTACAACCCAGTTCTAATAATAATAATAAATATTCCACACGGTTCGACTTTATAAGCAAAATTAATAGGAGTTGTTTTATTTAAAAAGTTCTTATATCCAGGTTGTTGACCACAAGACCGCAATATAGGACTTTAACATATAAAATCATATTTTTATAGTTTACTGCTTCCCTAAATATTTTAAGTAAAAATACTCAAATAAAAGTTGTGCAGCTTAAAATTCTGCATCTGAGTCAATAAGATAAATCAATTTTACATACTTTATATATGTGCATCCAAAATTATTTCAAGCAGACTATATTTTTTTGTGTATAGACGTCTTTAAATTACCAAAACAACCACTATACACCGGCCCATACAAAGTAAAGCACTAAACTGAAAAAAATCACTTAATAATTGAACTTGAAACCGTATCGATAAACATAATGAAACCAGCTTTCTTAACCGATTTTTCTAAATATAAAAAAAAACATACACAATTTATTTCAGATAACTGTGTTCTACGAAGAGATACATATTATACAACTGTTTAGTAAGAACTAAAATATTTCATAATATTTAGATCAAATTAATTAAAACGCAAGATAGGTAAAATTTACCTAACGCGTGTGCTAATGTTTCAAAAAAAGCGCGCATTCTGCGGGGTTAATATATTATTTGAGTTTAAAACCGAAATATTAGAAAGAGAATACAAAATATAAATATGTATATGCAAATCATTGTAAGTAGTAAATATTATTTGTCATTCACATTTTTTTTTTTTTATATTTCAGTTAATTTTTTTTAGATAATAACATGTTATTAAATAGCAATTATAGTACATATAACAGTATATTTCGAATTTTGAATGGCACAAAATTGACCCCTGTGGTGCACTCTCCACGCCAACAATGAATGCTCTTTAGGTGACACCTGGTAAACGCCCGGTACAAATATGTCATTATCATTACACAAAGCAGATTGGCACACCCAGCAATGGGTAATATGCCGTGATGATGTATTTATTTTATTTAACAGTAAATATTTTTTGGGTGTTTATCAAAGATATCTTAGAAATACGGAGAATGCATAAGATGCAATGATGCTTCACACGATTCTAGCAAGAGATAGGTGAAAGTGAATTGAACAGAAAGGACCCTCACCTAGGCGTGGTTCCCTATAAATATTGCGACAAGTGCAGGGTTAATCATTCACCTTCAAAGCCTCATAATATAAGTATCAGATGGGGCGAATAATTGTAAGTAAATTTCACATTTCTAAATTTACAGTGTATTTATAAAGCATGTGATAAGTGAAAGTGTAAAAATAAATTAATGAAAGTGCTTTTCTTAAAAACATTGATACCTTTAATTTCATTTAGAATATTTTGAACCGTATAGATGTTTTCAACGTCTAACTGTATTCATTGTTTTTTCATATTCAAAATTTTATTGCTTATACTACTTTTCCACTAATACCACTAGTAATATACTTATACAGTTATTTGTAACAAACACAGATCTTGTTTTCAATTCAAATATTAAATCATTCATAAATTTACTCATAACTTTATTTCGCTGATTTTTTTTAGTGATATAAAAATCTATCACATTTTCTTGAAAATAATTTGATTTCTCATATGTATGTGCTTTTTATATGTGATACCTTATAGATATTGATTATATATTAATTAAATTTATATAATATATTTCAAAAAGAGAATAGTATTCTGTTATACTTTCATATATCTACTTGTTTTTGTTGCAAACCAATTTCTGATTTTAATCTATAAACTGTCATGTCTTACAGAAATCACTACTAATGCTGCTGGCTATATCAGCTCATTGTTTTGGAGAAAGGAAAAAGTCAGAGAAACGTGATATTGCTGACTACGGCAGTGGTTTTTCTAGCAGTAAACTCGAAGGCAGTGGAATTAAAATTAGCACTGACTTCGGTAAAGAAATAACCCTAGAAGAATATAAAAAAAATGGATACGCTTTCGTAAATGATAACAATCCTAATACTGAAAATGATTTCAAATTTGGATTAAACGATAATGGAAATTACGACTTCACGAGAAATCTAGATGAAGAACAACAAATTTTAACTAATTTGCAGCAAAATAAAGGAATTTTGCCAAATATAAACGGTGTTCAAAATATAGGAATACAAGGCATAATTCAGAATCAAGGAGCACACTTAGGTCAAATATCCAATGAAAATCAAATTGCAGCTTTAGTTGATGCAATGCGAAATAATCAAGAAAACAATAATGGAGATACTAGTAGTGTTAGTTATATTACACAAAATATTCCTGTACCAATTCCCCAACCTTACCAGGTCCTTGCGAACCAGCCTTATCCTGTCCCAGTTTCTCACCCTGTTCTTGTCTCACAAAAACAAGAAATTGCTGTTCCTGGCCCTCAGTTATATCCGGTACAGGTTGACCAGCAATATCCTGTCAATGCTGTTATGTCAGTAAGTTCTGAAAATAATAGTAATCAAGGTGCGTCTATTCTTGAACAAGACAAAGCTGTGAACGAAGAAAAAAATGCAGAAAATTCAATTCATCATTATACATATAATTCAGGCCCAAATTCTGAAAATAATCAAGAAAATCTGGAAAAACAAGTGCGAAACGCATTTCCTTCTCAAAACACTAATCAAATTATCACCCATGAAAGTCATACAACATTCAACAATGGTTTTGTTCCAAGCTCATTTAAAGAAACTTTGAAAGGACATGATTTATTTACTCCACAGTCTGATTTAAATAGTCATCAAAAATTCCAATTACCAAAAAATGTACAGTCTCCTGAAGCTGATATTGCTAAAAATTTACAGAATGTTCAAAATCAGGCTGCATTATCAGGCCCTGATCATAATCAGGCAACATTATCAGGCCTTGTTCACAATCAGGCAGCAGTACCAGACCTTGCTCAAAACCATGCAAATGCTCAAAATGCAGCAGCATTATCAGGCCTAGCGCACAATCCGGCAGCAGTATCAAGTTTTGCTCAAAATCAGGCAATATTGAACCACGCTCAAAATCAGGCAATTTTAAGGCATACTCAAAATCAGGCAGTATTAGCAGGTCTTACTAAACATTTACAATCTTCTGATAACTCAGCCTTATTTGGAAATTCTCAAGGTTTTAATGGCCCCTCTACTAATTATCAACAACTTTCCCATGGGTTGCAATCACCTGACATTCATTCAGCTTTATTTACTTCAGGACAAGGATCACAGTTAATGAATACAGGAGGACATTCATTTAATCTTCAACAAAATTTGTATACTAATGTAAATTCCGGTCATTCATTTGAACCTACCCTTCAACAAGGCTCACAAATATTTGGAGGTCAACATGTTTTGCCTAATCAAGGTCAATCAACAATTCATAACCAGTTACAAATAAATGCTCCTCAACCAAAAACTAATGGATACAATGTAAACACAGGCAATGAAAATGGTCAGCGAATGCCGGAGAATATTCAACAAATTTTACATACTGGTCAAAACTATCCCAGTGCTCAACAAACATAATTCCATAATGTAAAATTTAAAAAGTAGTCGTAGATATATTGTTGTTATTTATTTGTTATTATTATATAATGTTTGTTAAATTTGTGTTGTACTAGGTCATAATAAAAAAAAATTATAATTAGTAATCTTAATTATATAAAATCAATTTTCAACAACCTAAATATCTAGAGATTTAAAAAGACTCAATTTTAATTTACCGCCCATCAAAATACGATGATCAGAAATGATTTACGAAATAAAACTTTCATATTAGAAGTACAGTATTTTCTATATTTGAAAAACACGTTGATATACAAACAAGGTATTTACCGTGCAATTTGTGAAAAATTTCAGAATCGGTGCATAATTTTCTGAACTGATTTTTGATGTGGTTATAGCTAGTGCAAGCTATAGTGGTAATAACTTAAAAGTCAATTTTGAAATTTATTTTAATTCCGTCAGATAGAAACGAGAGAACTTAATTTCGGAATTCATTGGAAAATTCAAATTAATCGACTATATGTATACATTGTATGTAGAATAACTGGTAAATCATTCTAAAATTTTGAATAAATTAACCACCACTGTACTCCAGTAGAACTTCTACAAAATAATTTTGACGCAGTTAATTTTTTGTCTTTTTTAAGGCGTATTTCAATTTACAAAAGACTATCACTGTTGAACTTTATAAATAAATCGTTCGATTTCTTAAAATTTAACATTCCAATTGAATTTAACATTCCATTTTTATATGTAAGTATATTGTGTATCCAAGTTTTTATTCTGACAGCTGCTAAACACATGTAATTCCAGTATAGTATTTAATTCATGCACTGGGTGCACCTTTGTACTTGCAGTTTCAGTTTTTTTTTTTTTTTTTACAAAAATGGAACTCGTGTAACACTTGAGCGACCTTCAAGTGCTCGGAATCAGCTGATTTGTGTGCACTTGTCACTTTGACAAGCTCAATGTTTTGACTTATTTTGATTTTAAATAATAATAATGGTTATCCTATGGGTTTGAGTGGGTTTTTTCTTTCAAAATTAATATATAAATCACCTATTAATACTTGAAATATTATATACAAGAAAATTAATTTTATTGGCAAACCAAGATTAAAATTATAATTAAAAACTATAATATTAGGAAAGGTTTTTATAAATAAATAATATATATATATATATATATATATATATATATATATATATATATATCATCACGGCATATTACCCATTGCTGGGTGTGCCAATTTGTTTTTATAATTTCAATTTAAAAAAATTGCTTATAAATAACAAATTAATAAACAATGAGGACATTAAAAATTCAGGAGTATATAATATTACATGTAAGAAATGTATTTTTTTTTCATAGGTCAAAGTGGTCATTCTTTTGGATTGAGGTTTCAAACACACCTATGTTATGAAAACCAAATAAAATATACCATTACATATAATTAGTTTAAATAACAACTTTGATATTATTAATTTAAGATTTTGACTTATTACTATTATTGTATATTATTATATACAAAGGTTTTCAAATGACTTAGCTTAAGGCATATGGAATCCATTATTTAGTTTCTAATGACTACATATTTATCAAAATTTTAAGTTAATGTAACATAATTTAAATAACATATTTTTAATTAACATTTTAATATATTTTTAATTATATTCTATTCAATTATAATTTGTTATAATAGTTTTAAAATAATTTTGGAATTAAAAATTTAACCTACTTTGTATTATATACGTTTTATTTCATCTTTTGTGGTCTAATATTTAATTTTTATTTATTTATAATTTTATATGTATTTAATTCTCTGAAGATGATTTAAATAAATAGACCGAAATCGATTGGAATAATAGTGTGTATTTATTTTATTAGTAGGTATATTAATGAGTGTATTCTACAGGGATTCCCTTATTTAAGTCAGTATCCGTTAATGATATAAACGGAGATCCGTTTAAGAGATTGATTCATAGCCGTTAATTGTAAACGGATGACATTTTATACATATATTTTGAAATTTCAAGAGAATGGCTTTATTATCCTTTCCTGAATTCATAAAATGTATTCGAAAGGAGCGTACAAATAAATAATTATTAAAACAAAATTATAATCGTACATAACCTATCAAATCAATATATTTTCAGAAAAATAAATTCGGTTCGGGGAAATATTTTAATCATACCAAAATTATACATTTATATTTCTTAAAGAATTTTAATAGTATATTCTGCAACAAGTATTGGAATGGTCCATATCCACACGAGCAAAAAGTTTGTGGCCCGAGCCGAAGGCGAGGACTACGGTTTGCGAGTGTGGATTATGCCATTCCAAACGTGTTGTAGACTATACTTTCTTTAACAAGATTTTAGAAATTATGCATAAAATGTTGATTGATAATAACAACATATTATCATATACCATTAAATTTTTTTTTTGACGCCAGTCCATAAATTGCTTATAATAACTCCATTCATATTTTTCTTTTGATTTATTTGGTAATAACTGAATCCCTGTATCATTAGTACGTTCCCTTATTTCTGGTGAAGTACATTCAATATCTATATCTTCATTTTCACTTTATATGATTTTCTACAAAATGTCTTCAGTTAATTTTCTAAGTAATATATTATTATTTAGATAAACTTATTACTCTGGACAACTCCAAAAACCTGTAAAACTTAACAAAAAAACTCTAAAAATGTTCAAAACTTTAAAACGTCAAACGCGAATACAGAAATAAATAAATATAAAACAAAGAGTCATAATCATAGCAACTGAACCAAGATATTTGATATACCGCGCTAATATGCGGCTAAATAGATTGTGATTCGTCGAAAGCCGTGCGGAATTATTCCAAACGGCGTACGGAATAATTCCACACGGTTTGTTGGAATAATAATAATTCCAACATAATGTGTTTTTTCCAAAATAGTGTTGGAGAAAATGATTTCCCTATGACAAAGAAACAAGCAGATATTTTACTTTACAAATCTTGAGCTTAACCTAATGTTTTAAAAATATTCGAGTATTTTCAGGGCTACATTTAATATTTTCGGCCTAAGACACAAATGTTCTTTGGTGCCCTTATTTTTAGTTTTTGTTTACAACAGAAGATATTTTATTTACAACAAAGAATATTTTGATTACAACAAAGAATATTTTGATTTAGTGGAAGAATATTGATTACATGTTATGAATCTAACAAAAGAAAATTTCTTCAATATTTTAATAGCATAGCATTTTGGGAAGAATCAAAAATAAAGCTAAATAGAAATTCGAAAATAACTACATCAATCAAAACCCATATCTATAAACTATTCATAAGACCAATTATAACATACGCGTGTCCCGTGTGGAGTAATACAAGTGAAACAAATTACAATAAACTACAAGTGATTCAAAATAAGTGTCTCAGAATAATAACTAACTCCCGTCGATGGACTAAAATTAGTAAACTACATAGGATTGCAAATATTGCCACTTTAAAAGAACATGTTAAGAAAATCACTGTTAAATTTTTTAATAAGTGCGAAACACATGATAATGAACTAATTAATGCAATAGGCAACTATACGACTATACCATAAATACGTTGAATTACAAAAAATATAGACACAAAAGGACTAAACATCTACTGCTATAATAATATGTTGTTAAATGGGATTTGTTGCATATTAATGTAAACTGAAGCTAGTGAGTTTTTTTTTTGTCTTTTTTTCTCATAATAAGAACGTAGGTAATAAAGGTAAAAGCTCAGATAAATAATAAACATCCTTATATTGTAAAGAGTTATCAACTCGAAACATTAAATGCAAAAATGTAAGAATGTAAGATTATATGTATATTATATTGTTGACAATAAAACTTTTATATATATATATATATATATATATATATATATATATATATATATATATATATATAAATAAAGCTTGTTTATAATGTATGTTTTATGTATGAGCCTGTGTATCTTCATTTTATAGATACTATAGATTAGCTTCTTGGTGGTATCTATAATAAATGTTGCAGTTTTAGTAAATGAAAGAACAATTAAAAAAGTCTGATTTACTTCCGGTGACCAATTATAACCAAAATCTAATCACCTCTTCTTCTGGATGTAAGCTTAAAGAATACGAAAAAATTATAATTTTTGGTATCTTGGTATTGAAGTTATGCGATCCGAAACTTTCGTCACAGACACAAACACACATACATACACAGACACACATACATACATACATACATACATACATACATACATACATACATACATACATACATACATACATACATACATATATACATACATACATACATACATACATACATACATACATACATACATACATACATACATACATACATACATACATACATACATACATACATACATACAGACATCATCGTAAAAATGGTAAAATCGTATTATGTGGACCCTAAAACGTGCTTATTCACTAAAAACTGATCATTGAATTTTTTGACCAAAGACAATACCTTCCTTACCTAAAGATGAAGGAAGGTAAAAAACTATAAGTTCATCTATTACTTTAGGCTTTAGGTACGATTAATAAGTAATTATGATTTCGTATTGCTTTTTGTTTTATGTCCATTTTTATTTTTTCAAATTCACAATATTCAATAATAACATCATATGAAACTAACAAATTTAAAGTTCGAAAGATTATTTTTACCTTCCGTCACCTCTAGGTTCGGAAGGTATTGTTTTTGGTCAAAAAATTCGGTGCTGAGTTTTCAATGAATAAGCACGTTTTAGGGTCTCTACAATACGATACGATTTTACTATTTTTACGATGATGTCTGTATGTGTGTATGTATGCGTGTGTGTGTGTGTGTGTGTGTGTGTGTGTATGTGACCGCGGTTTCGGCCGCGATATCTCCAATATTAGATTTCAAAAAATTACAATTCTTACTTATTCCACTTCCTTCCATCCATATATAGATTTGATAAGATTTTGGTTATAATTGATCAACCGGAAGTACCTTCATTTGAAGATTTTAACAGTTTATGTTGAAAAAACACTGTTAAATATTATTTACACATTTAATGTTATTATAAATATTAAAGAATATTCTATTATCTATACGAATTGATCGCATTTTATATCTCATATTCAATGGATATGGAGTTAAAGAATTATAAACAAATAAAATTTTATAAATCAGCCAGCTATGTTATAACCACGGAAACAGCTACTATTTTAAGAAAATTCTGACAAATGTCAGTACCAATAAAAAGAAAATTAATGTGACAGAGATGAGCATGTTGAGATATATGTGGGGAAGACACGAAATGATGCGATAAGGAATGAAAGAATACGGGAAATAACTCGAGTATTAAAAGTTTCTAGAAAGATAAAAGAGAGACGATTACATTGGTTTAAATGTCATGAGAAGAGATAAAGAATATATTGGAAGAAGAATGAATAGCTTACTAATAGAAGGTGAAAGAAATAGAGGAAGATCAAAGATAAGATGGAAGGACTGTATTGCGGAAGACTCCAGAGAAAAGCAACCGAATGAGGACGACCCGCGAAAAAGAAATGAATGGAAGAAGAAAATAAAAAATTGCGACCCCTAACAAATGGGAAGAGCTAAAGAAGAAGAAGAAGAAGAAGAAGAAGAAGAAGAAGTGTCAAGTGCAATTTGCATAGTTTGTTTATGAAATAATTTTACTGGAAATTTAGAATCTTTTACAAGAAAATTTATGTATGGAATTTGTAAGTACATAATACACAGGATTGACAGAAGGTATTGTGCTGGCCACATCAGATTTTTTAAAAAATTATACATTATTGTTATTATATCATAATATAAATTTGTTATTAAATAAAATTTCCAAATTTGTCACAAATATTTGCTTAGATCTTAATATAATATTAACAAAATATTTTTCGGATTAAGTTACTTGTTAAATTTCTTATATGTTTGTCAATTAATTAATGAACTTACTGTTTCAACACATTCCTTTTTACCTCTCGCTAAGAGAGGTATTGCATTCATGCTAAAAATCGCGTATCCAGATTTTATTGAATAAGCACGTTTTAAGGTCCCTACAATCCGATTTTAACATTTTTACGATGATGTCTGTGTGTGTGTGTGTGTGTGTGTGTGTGTGTGTGTGTGTGTGTGTGTGTGTGTGTGTGGATGTATGTGTGTGTGTGTGTATGTATGTAGGATGTTGGAAGGACGATTACTCAAAAACTATAAGACTTAAAATTGTTTAATTACGTATTTTCCAATCGGACATTCATGGGAAGATCTGAAAAGGTTTTGGTAACAATTGGACAACCGAAAGTAGAAGATTCTTGAAAAAAAATCTTCTAAATAATATTTTTTGAAAATTTTTCTCGGTAATATTAAAGAAAACTAAATTCTCTATCTGATACATTTAAATATTTTATTATATATTCTATAGATTTAGAGATAAAAGAAATATAATATATAAAATAATGTTATAATAAATTTTACAGCCGAAAGGATGCCATGGAAAATAGTTGAAAATTTAAATTGTTTGTAACTGACAGATAAATATCAGTGTCAGAAATTCGTAGATATTACTAAAGAGTTTTTGTGGGAAGTACATACATTATATTATTTCTTAATGTATTAATAGTTAAATATTTAAAATTATAGGTCTATTACATATATCCTTCAAAAATACTGTCAATCCTGACAATGAATTGGAAATATTTCGAAAAATTAGAAGAGGACAAAATTTCTTCATAAAATGAATTTAAACTTAATCTAAATATAAGGAATATATATATGTAAGTAGAATTTTTGGTGTAGAATGTAGGTATACAAGAAATGTTAAATACAATAGGGCGCCTTGACAAGCAGATATGGGGACTCATGTCAGAATGATAGCTAGTAATTATGTATATAGATGTAAGTATCATAATTTCTCATTCTAAATTTAGTGATTTTCCAATTCCGTATGTTTTATTTTCCTCGACAAGTAAATTCCACACTCCTGAATTTCTGAATGAAACATAATGACTAATTATCATTCTGAAACGGGCCTCCACATCTGCTTGTCAAGGCCAACAATGTAAAATGACTGTTCGCGCCCTATACTTATGTAACCAAAAAAGGACGTCGCGAGAGGTATTGTGCTGGCCACAACAGATTTTTATATTTGTATATTATATGGTCGTCCTGTAATTGGGATCTTGTATCCTGTTGGATCGATTTATTAATAAATAAATATTATGTTATTATCAAAAGATAAACATGTTATTTACAATTTTACAATACTGCCGTGCAGTAGCAAACGGATCCGTTTATTATTTTACTTTTAACGGATCTGTGGAAATGTCATATTGTGAATAGAATTTTTAGCGGAGTCCGTTAATAAGAAATATTTTAACGGAATCCGTTTACATAATATATTTTAACGGAATATGTTTAGAATACACCGATAATTCTGGTACAACATGAAGAGAAATAATATATATATATATATATATATATATATATATATATATATATATATATATATATATATATATATATATATATATTTAAAGATGTCCGATCAAGGTCATTTGTATCATTAACGAATTAACAAATTGGCAGACATTTATCTTCCTCCTTTGCAAATGCTATAAGCGTGTGCGATAAGTATGGATAAACACGCTTGTCTTTCAAAAATTCATATAGTTTCGACTAAGTTAAGATATTCCATTTTAAAATGATGCTTGTTGTTGATAATACTTTCGCTGTAACCTAAGTTTCTTTATTAATTCAGATATATTATAATAGCCGTATGAATAACGTTATTTTCTGTCAGTGTCAGTGACACTGTGTCAATAATCTAATCAGTATCTTATTTTTCAAATATTTGGTTTTACTTGTGCTAATAAACTTACCAGTTGACTTATTGAATTTTGAACGCTTTTACTGTAACATATATTTTTATAATAATAAATTAACAGTAGTGTCTTATGTACTAGCCAAAATAATTCCAATACACAAAGGGAATGAGAAATTTATTGCAAATAATTATAGAACTATCTCAATAACATCAATTTTCTCTAAAATTTTTGAATATTGTTTTCTGAGAAGACTACATATTTTTCTTGAAAACAATAAAATAATAAATGAAAATCAATTTGGTTTCCGTATGAAAATGTCTACACAAGGTGCAATAAGTAACATCATGAATAGAATTTTGATTCATTTAGAAGACAAAGAACAGCCAATCGGATTATTTCTCGATTTGAGCAAAGCATTTGATTGTGTTAACCATAGTAAACTAGAAGCATTGGGCATAAGAGGTTCACCTTTAAATTGGATAGCCAGCTTTTTATCACACAGGGAACAATATGCATGTTTACATGATGAAACAGGTGGAAACATAAATTCTAATAAACTAACTGTAGGAGTTGGTACTCCTCAAGGTACTGTTCTTGCTCCCACTCTATTTTGTTTATATATAAATGATCTCTTTTCAGTAATAGATGATTCATGCCTGACGACAATGTTTGCGGATGATGTTTCTCTCATCTAATCCACAAAACATAATGATCTATCTGTTAATTGCAATAGTGCTTTGCAAAATATGGAAAATTGGTGTATTAAAAATTCTTTGGTTCTAAATTGTTCAAAGACTATCTATATTCAATTTCACAATAAAAATAGTAATCATCCAGAAGTAACTTTAGTCAATGACAATATTAAAAATCTGTTGTGACCAGCACAATACCTCTCGCCATTTTCATTTGATGTTGTATAAGGCGCGAGCAGTCATGTGACTATGTTGGCCATGGCAGGCAGATATGGAGGCCTGTGTTAGAATGACATCTAATAATAATGTACATATAGGTGTCAAGTGTCATAATTTTTCATTTAAAACATTATGATTTTTCAAATCCATGTGGATTATTTTAATAACTACAAGCCGTCATTCTAACACGGATCCTCATATCTGCGTCCCAAAGCCAACACAGTCACATGACTGCTCGCGCCCTATAAGTAAGGAAAGGAACTCAACATTTCTTGTACACATAATAATATGAGAAATTTTGTCCTACTCTTCTAATATGTTCAAAATTCTTCAAATTCATTGACAGTATTAGCGGTATTTCTTAAGGATATATGTAATATTAACACCTATAATTTAAATATATATTTAATTAATAATACAATAATATATATTAAATGTACTCGTACCTCCCAAAAAAATCTGATTTTTGACACTGACATTTTGCATTTATCTGTCAATTATAAACATTTAAATATCTCAACTGTTTTTTAGGCAACGAGATTATTTTTGTACAACAGATTATTCTATATTATTATATACTATATCTCCAAACCTATAAGAGATATATTAAAAAAGTTAAATGTGTCAGATTGAGAATTTAATTTCCTTTAATATTTCCAAGAAATTTTTTGAAAAAATAGTATTTAGAAGATTTTTTTCAAGAATCTGCTACTTCCGGTTGTCCAATTGTTACCAAAACCTTTTCAGATCTTCCCGCGAATGTCCGATTGGGAAATACGTAGTTAAACAAATATCAAGTCTCATAGTTTTTGAGTAAGCGTCCTTCCAACATCCCACACACACACACACACACACACACACACACACACACACAAACACACACACAAACACACACACACACACACACACACACACAGACATTACCGTAAAATGTTAAAATCGGATTGTAGGGACCTTAAAACGTACTTATTCATTGAAATCTGGATATGTGATTTTTAGCATGAATCCAATACCTCCCTTAGCGAGAGGTAAAAAGGCAGAAAAATCTAAAATTCTTGGCTTTATATTTGATGAAAATCTGAATGGCAAGCATCACTGTGAATACTTAGTTTCCAACTTAAGCAAATGTTGTTTTCAAATTACATATTTGAAATCATTCTTGAATTTAGAAAATTTATTATTATTCTACCATGCTATTGTTGAAGCTAAATTGCGTTATGCAATCCTTTTTTGGGGTAACTCAACCCATGCTTCTAAAGTATTTCTAAATCAAAAGAAAATGTGAGATGTATTGCTGGCGTCTCAAATTCAGAGTCATGCAAAATTATCTTCAAAAAACTAAAAATCATGACACCTACTACTTATACGAACTTTGTGTATATGTCTTCAAAAACAAGGACAAATTTAAAACACTCTAGTTTTCATAATAAAAACACGAGAAACAAGGATAAATTTTGCAAACCCTTAGCAAAATATTATTGCACTAGAAGGTCTCCAGATCTCATGGGTGTGGATGTTCACAACAAATTTCTCAACGATATAAAAATAAGTACTACTCTATCTACTTTTAAAACTATGTTAAAGACACATCTGCTTAATCACGCATTTTACAATGTAAATGAATAATTATAATATAGTACAATTTTATTTTATGTGACGTTTTAACATGTATCTTATACATCTGGTAAATAAATATTATTATTATTATTAATAATATTATTATTATTATTATTATTATTATTATTATTATTATTATTATTATTATTATTATTATTATTATTATTATTATTATTATTATTATTATTATTATTATTATTATTATTATTATTATTATTATTATTATTATTATTATTATTATTATTATTATTATTATTATTATTATTATTATTATTATTATTACTCTCATAAAAACTAAACAAACGCCACTACTGAAATTGTCAGAATTCGCGGAGTAAAAATATTATTTCATACAATTCGTAGATGACTTTGATCGGATATTTTTTTTAAATAATATAACATGTATTCATGTATTGTCAATTTTTGTATTTGTGATGCGTATCAGTGACAACAAACATTCTTTACAACATTCATAATAAAAATTCGTTGCTAGGATACAGAAGCGTGCTGCAAAGTTTTGCAGCACTAGTACTGTAAAGAGTCGCTTTCAGCATGAAAAACGAACCAGAAAATTGTTTTTTTTTCAATACAGGAGTAGAAAAAATTATTTATGAAAAATCAAATATTTTTTTATTTAATTTTGTCATTTTAAGCTGTCATTATTAACTCCATAGCAATATCTATAAGTAACTGCTTATTTGCTAGTGAATTAAAAAAAGTCACTCTCACGGAATTTTGACGTACTCTGCATTTAAAATAACATCAGACACAAAAACAATACTAACCACAGTCTTTGTCAGATATATCAGCCATTTTCATTATTTTTCATGACACAAATGATGGAAAATAAAACTTCTTTATAATTTATAATTAAACGACTTATCGTCTATCTATCTACGATTGTCATACATAGCCTACTAATTGATTAGTTTTACCTTCCGTCACCTTTAGGTAAAAAAGGTATTGTGTTTGGTCAAAAAATTCAATGATGAATTTTTAGTGAATAAGCATGTTTTAGGGTCCCAATAATACGATTTTACCATTATTACGATGATGTCTGTATGTACGTGTGTGTGTGTGTCTGCGTGTGTTTACGATTTCAAAAATTATAATTCTTTCGTATACTTCAAGTTTACATCCAGAAGAACTAGTGATTCAATTTTGGTTATAATTGGTCAACCGGAAGTAGCCTTATTTGAAGATTTAACAGCTAAATATGATTTATTGACATTTAACCTTATTATAACTTAAAGAATATATTATTCTCTTTGTGATTTGATTGCATTTCATACTTTATATTCAATAAATATAGAGTTAAAGAATTATAAAGATATTAAATTTCATAAATCAGCCAGCTATGCTAATCATGAAACTGCTAACATATTCAGAAAATTCAAATTTACAGGTGTCAGTATCAATGAAAAGTAAATGAATGTGGCAGAGATGAGGATGTTGAAGTAGATGTTGGGAAAGATACGGTAAGGAAATAACTCTAGTGTTACAAGTTTCCAGAAAGATACAAGAGATTCGATTACATTGGTTTGAACATGTCATGAGGAGAGATGAAGAATATATTGGAACAAGAATGAATTGCTTAGTAATTGAAGAAACAGAGGAAGACCAAAGATAAGATGGAATGACTGTATTGCGGAAGACGAGTGAAAGGAGCTGAATGGGAACGACACGCAAAACATAAATGAGTGGAAGAAGAAAATAAAAAATAGCGACCCCCTAACGAATGGGAGAAGCTAAAGAAGAGGAAGAAGATGTCAGTGTCAGGTGCAATTTGCATAGCTTGTTTATGAAATAATTTTGCTGGAAATTTAGAATCTTTTACAAGAAAATTTATATATGGAATTTATACATAATACACAGGATTAACGGAAGGTATTGTGCACATCAGATTTTTTATTTTGTAAAAATTGAATATTAAACTGATTTTATTATTATTACATCAAAATTTAATAAAATATTGTATAAACCACGTTAGTTAAGAACGGGCTCGTGGCTTAAAATTTCTTTTCATGAATAAATATTATCTTAACTTACTTGGTGTCTAAATATCTATTCAATGTAGTAATCAAAATTATATTATTGTGAAAATCAAGTACTCGGTAAAAAAAGAAAATATATCACAATTGTTTTAGAACAAGATAAATTTGTGAAATTATATTAATTCAAATACAAAGTATTTTTTTATTATTCATAATAGGATTTAAATTTTAAATAAGATTTCTTTGTAGGAAATTTGAAGCTAATTATAACTAATTGAAATTAAATTCTTGTTTCTAATTCTAATTATCTTACTTAATCTTATCTACTAATTTGAGAAAATTTACCGAATATATATTGAAGAAGTGGCTGTTTCTGTGGAATTATAAAAAAATAGCTATATAAATTTACACGACTGATTATTAACTTATTCCCAACAACTACGAATAGCAGGTGCACCATAATAAGAAACTCATGTAGTAGGCAAGTTCGTCGTATGTTTTCAGATTTGTTAGTACAAGCATATCACAATATTTTTATACATCCGGTTCAACCGGAAGCGGCATTCACTTTCTTATTTTAAATGTAACAGGTAGATAACACCATATACGTCTTTAATTATTTTAATTCTACTTCCTATTCTGAATTCAACCAGGAATTATGAATTAATTTTTCATAATTATAACTACCTTGGTGCTAAATGGGCTAATGTCCGTTTTGCTAATTTCTGTGATGTCGTAAATTGAATTTTTGAAAACTCTCGTACAACAGTGCATATGAAATAATTTTTCCAAGTATTAGGAGCTTTGTTTTAATAACGTTTACAAATTTAATTTAAGATAATGTAGTCCCAATTTTTTGGATTTTTTCTGGAATTTATTAGAGTATATAACGCAAATTTGCCAATTTTTGACATTGGCAACAAGGTACAGGAAAAAAATTGTATTAAATTTAGAAACAAATTAATATAAAATATTAATATAACATATTTAAAAGCTGGGCGGTATTTATTAATTTGTTACTGAACTATTAATTATATTCATGTCATTGGTAATTATAGTATCATAATTCGAAACCCAACGGAGCTAAAAATAAATTGAACATTGACATTTGAAAGTACTTAAAAAGTGCCCTAAAGAAATGCAAACCAAAAACCAATATTATTTCATACTTGGACGTTATTGCAATATTTATATGCCCGTATTCATAATTGATTTTCACTTTAAATATGGAGTGTGACGGTATTGCCATGTATTACTTCACTAAACATTACTACGGTCGTCCTTGGCCTAAAGCACATACGTTTCATGGTTGAAACTTCTTGAATTCTCGGCTTAAGGTAGAAATTTAGATAATTTGTTATATGTACATGTTGCTACATTTTCATATTTTACTATCAAGTCACAATTTTGACATCTATATAAATACAAGTACACAGGCATATGAGTGATGGATAATAAAGCATATACAGGTGTTGCTATATTTTCATATTTTACTGTCAAATCATAATTTTGACATCTAACATACAAGTACACAGATATATAAGTGTGATGGATAATAACATTGTGGCATATACAGGGTGTTATTTAAGTAGGCGTAAACAGATCTTATATATTAGGTATATAATAAAATATACTTGCCAAGACAAAGAAATCAAAATTACAAATTAATATACCTGGGGTTAACTTTTACTACTTCAGGCCTATTTGCAGAAATATTGTTAAGAAAAGCGAGGCAAACCACCGGGGCAATAAAAGAAACACTAATAAAAAGTCAACTATGCGAGATATGGGCGATAAATTACTGTGAAATAATCGAAAATGGCCAAATAAACTTTGTTAAAAGTATCCTCGGTTGGCAAAAAACAACCCCAAATTATGTAGTGAGATGCTAATCACATCTATACAAACTGGGAGTAAATGTAATCAAGAGCATGTTACACTCGTGGACTAAAATATTATTAATGTCTGAAGACAGATATATTCGTCTTTGTTACGATAAGTTACTACAGTTAAATAATAATGTCTATACCAGAGAAGAAACAGCTTAGATATAACTGGGCCAGAAACATGCAAACCATATTAGAAAAGGCCAATTTCACTTGGCTTTGGGAAGAGCAGAGTTTTCTTAAAACAAGAACAGAAATTCCAAACATCATAAATTTTTAAACCAACAATTCTTCGAGTCTGATATACAACAAATTAGAAAATCATCCTACAATCCTTTTTTTAAAATATTTTTTCAATGCCCAACATTTCATACAAAATCCTACAATTAGTCAGTCAAATCCGAACAATAAACTTCAAAAATCATACCCTTTACCATAACAGCCCTGTTTACAGATTCAATAAAGAACAAACCAGCTCAATTTGCAATACCCACCAACAGGATGATATTCAGCATTTCCTGTTCAGCTGTCCATTCTATTAGGCCCCAAGAAATCAGTTCTTTGATATTTATCTGAGCAACACCACCGAACCCGAAGCCATGTTCAGAAGTTTATTAGCGGACCCAACAGCCGACAAAATATATAACATTTATAATTTTGTAAATACGTCTCTCAAATTAAGAGCATTTGCATTAAATATGTAACTAGTCAGTACTACCAAATTATTGTATAAACTTCTATTCCTGTAATTGCACTTATAATACAAATAACATGTACCAATCGTTATATGAGATATCTCAAACAAATATATTATTATTATTATTACGTATTTTCGGAAGTACTTTTCTTATAACAGAAGCAAATGACTTCAAAATTTAAAGAAGCGTACATTAATATTTCTTTAATTGCAAGAAGTTTCATGACTCTTGGTTATATAGTTTAATTATAATTAATAAAATAGTAATTGCTTATTTTAGAAATTTTTTAAAGCTGATTATTTGACTCTCTGGAAAACTTATGAAGACGAAAATTATGTCTTGCACTAATACTTGACGTATATTATAAAAATTTGTAAACAAAAATAATTTATTTATAACAGTTTTTGTAAAAACTGTTTTCAAAAATATTGCCACATCCACAATGTTAACGGTTGCACGATATTGCCGGCAACAAGACACTTCGTTTACATTATCAAAACTTGTTTTCCTTACCAAAGTACCGATATTTTTCCATTTTGACATGACTGAGATTTAGTCAAGAGTAAAAGAAAAACGTATAAAAACATTATTTTCGATTAATTGTATTAATATAAAGAACAGTACGGTATAAAGATAAAATTACACTTACAGATTTTTATATACTTTTACAAATTTTTATATTCGTGAATAAGTGAAGCTTTGCGTAGTTGTGTCGTAAATAACTATTATCTACGATACTGCGTAAAATTAAGGTTTAGTTTACAGTTTTAAGTTCGTAAAACGGTTGTTTAGTAACAAGAGTTCATTAGTCACGTGTTGCCGACCAACGAGTGATTAACATTTTTAACGATAATATTTTTTAACATATCTGGGGCCATTCTTTTTTGTTTAAACAGTGCCGAATGTCATAAATAAGTCGTAGAATCACCTTATATGACATTCATTAATCTTTAGGTCTTTGATTTGAGTACGAAGCAAGTGTGCATCGAATGGCCTGAAAGACAAAAGTATCTAGTTGAGCCGTGCGATGCACACAGAATAAGACCAATAATGTGTGGCATTTGAATATTTCAACTACATAAGATAGATGAATACTCTAAAAGAATGCAAATAAAAGCAGAAATGATAATAAGAATGTATATTGCTAATACTAAATATAAAACATGTATTGGACCATTTTATTTCACTTTGAGCCGGGCCAATAAAAAAAAATTGTTCACTTGGCCGTTCACTCTTATCCCCCATAACATATCTATTATTATATGGAGCAACTGTGAGCAGTGTGGCTGCAAGTGAAATCCTACGCGTGAAACACAAGTGACCGCCGTGTCCATATACTTTAGGGGACATACGACATGTGGTACTGGCTACTGGGCCCCTATTCTAATTCGTTTTATCAAGTTGATATGACAAACCTTGATAAACGTATCTTGATACCCCCTAGCGGGTTTTGTTGGTAAGTATCATATGATGTCATGAATGACGTAAAGGACTTGATACGCGTAACAAAACTACTTCAGGTCTAGTTATTCTCATAATAATAATAATAATAAATTTATTGCCCAACAGTTTTACCAACCAATTACAGGACAAATTATTAGAACAATAAAAGATACACAAATATTAACAAATTACAAATGAAGATGAATTACATAAATATGTCATTTTAATGCAAGTTGGCACATCGACACATGACAGTAATAGGAGCCCGTTGTAGAACATCCGTATGGAATTGGGGAAGAGAAAATGTCATGGGAAACCTGGAGGCTTGACGTGGAACGTTGATCTGGACACACGAAAGGAGGTCAGGTGCATCCATCTCGCCTCGTAGTAGGAGCCACAGAAATCTGGCATTGCTCAGCTCTCTCCTAGACTTCAGGGACGGCATATTGTGGCGCTCAAGAAGGGACTGTTGATCTGTACATCCTATCTAGCTTGTAGGACAAAATTTTTAAGAACCTGCGATGAACGCGATCAAGTGTTAGTTGTTGATATTCATAAAGAGGGGTCCAGATTAGGTGAGCATATTCTAGTTTACTCATGACGTTAGCAAAGTACAGCGACTTAATGGCATGAATATTGTGAAACATGTTTGTTGATCGAATAATGAAACCAAGCATTTTATTAGCTTCTTTAGAAGCAATGTTTATGTGTTCGGAAAAATTGAAGTTTGCAGAAAATGTTACGCCCAAATCCTTAAATGATTTAACATTATTAAGAACTGAACCATGTATATTGTATGGGAAGGTAAAGCTATTTATTTTCTTAGTGTAGGAAACAACACAGCATTTTTGGATATTCAGGGTGAGTTTATTATTTTTCCACCATGTGTATAATACGTTAATATTTTTTTGTAATAATTCAGCATCGCTAATTGACTTAATGGAAATGAATAATTTCAAATCATCAGCATAAGCTAGAGCACGAATAGTTAACATAGAAAAGAGGTCATTAATATACAGAATAAATAACAAAGGACCGACGTTGGACCCTTGAGGTAGCCTGAAGTGGCTATGAAGGAAGAAGATGAAAAGCCATTGTAATCAACATAGCAAATTCTGTTACTTAAGTATGAATTTAGTAATTTGATTAAATTCGGAGAAGCTCCATAGTTACTTATTTTAGATAACAGCATGCCATGGTCAATGCAGTCAAACGCACGGGAGAAATCTGTATACATAACGTCGACTTGTCCACGTTTATCAAGAATTTCAGCTAAATACTGTGACAAGCAGGCTAAATTTGTAGTGGTGGATCTACCTTGCACAAAACCATGTTGATCACTGGAAATAATTGAAGAAGTATTTTTATAAATAGATCTATGAATTATAATGTCAAATATCTTGGCAAAATTATTTAATAGAGAAATTGGTCGATAATTAGATATATGATGTTTGTCCCCTTTTTTGAACACAGGAGTAATTCTTGTTCTCTTCCATCTATCAGGAAAAACGCCCGATGAGATGGATAGATTAATAATATAACAAAGCGGTTTTGCAAGTACAAATCTGCTATCAAAAATTAAAAATCTCGGAATCATATCATCTCCTGCTGTAAATTTGTTTTTAAATGTAGACATAACACTTGAAACATCATCTTCAGTGACACGATTCAGAGCAAAGCAAGGGTAGTACGTATTATTTTCAATATTGTGATACTGAGAGCTCATCGTAAAATGTTCATTAAAAGAAGAAGCAAACGCATTTACAATTTCGGAGGGATTATTGAATTCCCTGGTGTCACAATGGAGTGTACCAGGTATTCTGGAAATTCCTTTCTTTTGTTGAACAAATTTCCATAGTTCCGAAGGGTTTGTCCTGATGTTTGATTCAATAGATACTATGTAGGTTTTATATGCTTCACTTATTTGACCTTTGACTAGCTTCCGAAGCCTTTTAAATTCATTGTGATGAACTTGGTTCCTATATCTCATCCACATTTTCCTATAATAGGCCTTCGTAGTTAAATTGTATTTTATTTCAGGTGTAAACCAAGGGGGATATTGCGAGTTATGATTCGATGTTAAAGGGACAGACTGATCAAGGATTTTGTATAATAATGGGTAAAAGGTATCTAGTGCTATATTAACATCTTGAATGTTATTCAAAGTTGACCAATCAGAGTTGCATAAATCGTCATATAGTTTATTAAAGTTAGCTTTCCGGAAATTATAGCGAGAATTTGATGCAGATGGAAATTTATTGTTGCAGGTAGTAGATACAACGGTGAAGTTGACAGCAAGTGAGGGATGATGTAAATCTTCAGGAACAAATGAATCCCCTCGCTCAACAACTATAGATTCTAAAAAGTTGGATAGGACTAGATCCAATTTGACTGAGTTATGGTTGAGTACGTTGTTGTATTGCTTAAGTTCTAACGTAGCCATAAAATTCTTGAAAGATGATGATTTCGAGCAGAAGGTACGATCATTGTATAAGTTTGGAAGATTAAAATCTCCTAAGATCAACACACGTTCATTGAGAAATATTAATTCTAAAGCTTCAAGAAAGTTATTAAGAACATCAATATTCGTATCGGGTGGTATATATATAGCACATATAATAAACGACAGGTTTTGAAAGTGACACTTACATGCAACAATATCAATTTGTGGGGTTAAATTTTTTATGTTTGATAAATCTATGATATTGTAATTGATTTTATTGTGTAGTGAAATTAACACCCCGCCACCTTTAGACAGATTAACTAATGAAAAATTCCTGTCAGAACGAACAACATTATAATGCAATGGAAATAATTCAGAATTATTGATTGAATCATTTAACCAAGTTGATATTAAGTTGATATGTTGGACATTTGGGTTTTAGCAGTTTTGGGTGAATTATTGTGAAGAATATTTCAAAATATTTTCGCTGTACCAGATATGCAAATAAGTTAAAACATTTTTTAAGTGTATAAATTTTATTTCCTTTTACATATGACGTCATCAATTTCATAGCAATACCAACACTTACATGTTGATATGACTTAAAATACGGGCCCTAGTACTGTGCATATTTCCAAGATATGTACTAGTATTACGTTATATTGTACTTTGCTTCTGAACTTTACAATGCAATAAAGTGACTAAAATAATATCAATATCAGAGTTCTAATCATAATCATTTGGAAAAGGAGAGAGAAATACACCAAGGACGGATTAGGTAGAAATAGAGACAAATGTGATGCTAATGAAACACACTAATGAGTAAATATCAAAGAAAGCGGAAAATGATAAAGGGTGAAAAATGCACGTTAGAAATTATACATTGAAATTTGAAATTAATGAATAGTAGTGCACATGTTCTAGATAATATTTCAGAGAAATTTCAAACCAGTTGTGATCCAGTGTTTCTGCATTCGTACTCCATCTGTCTAAATATCTATGAAATAAAATTCAATTATTATTGATTCATGTAATAAACAGGAATTCTCAACAGTTAGTCATGCAATATCCGTATTTCATAATTACTCGAATGAGATTTTGAAAGGTTAATTGTATGAAACATTTTTTGTACTTCAATAATCATTATAATTCGAAATTCAATAATAATAAATATTTTTTAAGTTACTCTGCAGTTGTCTTTTGAATACACACATACTGCAATATATGTTAAGCTCTGCAACCCAGCATGCAAACATAAACATAAAACATACAAAATTGTTTAACGTCTAGAAGGTAAACTCTCCAACTGGGTTTCTACCACATGCATGTAATAAACTGAAACTTAGTGAATTGTATTAAAAAATATTTGATATTACGAGTATTAAGTTTTCACTACTAAAAATTATATTATTTAATATAAATACATATTAACAATAACAAAAAATATATATAAAAAGACAGTAGAATTAAAAATAAGAGGATGAGACTATTCAGATGTCTCAAAAGACACAACCACCCTCATACATATAAAAATAAACATGATTTAATTGATGAAATATCTGTGACAGTTATTTCATTTTTACCTCTCGCTTAGAGAGGTATTGGATTCATGCTAAAAAACGCATAATCCAGATTTTAGTGAATAAGCACGTTTTAAGATCCCTAGAATCCGATTATAACATTTTTGCGATAATGTGTGTGTGTAGATGTGTGTGCGTATATGTTGAAGGTACAATTTCTCAAATTCTATAAGACTAAAGCCTGTGTAACTACGAATTCCTCAATCTAACAGTAATGGAAAGTGCTGAATAGGTTCTGGTAACAAATGAGCAACCGGAAGTGGTAGTTTAAAACAAAAAAATCTAAATATTATTTATTAAATGGTCATACGTCGACCTAACTTATGCAAAATTAATCCCGTATTCTTCGATAACTATTTCCACCATAACAGTTCATAATAAAGACATACTCGTCATTCGAATAAATATTCACTATTTAATTTATTATTAAAAGAAATTGACGGAAAATAAATATAATATTGTTAATGTCATATGTAATGGTTATTGCTACTAATTAACAGAAATATTGAAATTCTTTTTTACCTTTCGTCACCTACGGTTAAGGAAGGTAATGTCTTTGGTCAAAAAATTCGATGGTGAACTTTTAATAAATAAGCACGTTTTACAGTCCCTAGCATATGATTTTACTATTTTTACGATGATGTCTGTTTGTATGTATGTATGTATGTATGTATGTATGTATGTATGTATGTATGTATGTATGTATGTATGTATGTATGTATGTATGTATGTATGTATGTATGTATGTATGTATGTATGTATATATATATATATATATATATATATATATATATATATATATATATATATATATATATATATATATATATATATATATGTGTGTGTGTGTGTGTGTGTGACAAGTTTCTCCTTCCATAACTGCAATACTACAATTCCCCTTCCTTATATCCATATGAAGACGTAATTAGATTTGGTTATAATTGGTCAACCGGAACTACCCTCATTTGAAAATTTTAAGACTTTTTCTTGAAAAAGTGTAGTTAAATATCACTTTTTGACATTTAATGTTATTATAAATATTAAAGAATATTCTATTCTGTACGGTTTCATTGCATTCAATATCTCATATCTAATGTATGTAGAGTTAAAAATTTATAAAGAAATTAAATTTCACAAATCTGCGAGCTATGCTATAACCATGGAAACAGCTTCTATATTAAGATAATTCTGATTAAAAGATGTCAAGTGCAATTTTGTGTTTGTGATATAATTTTTACTGGAAATACAAAATACATAGAACTGACGGAAAGTTATGTGTTGTCACATCAGATTTTTAAAATTGTGAATAAAACTAGAAACATAAAAAATGCAAAAAAAAACTGTATGCAACTTTTAATTCTGAACAACTATGCACTCTACAGTTTTTGCCGTAAAATAAATAGATCAGGAAATTGCATAATACTAAAATCCCATGATAAATCTCTATCTTCACCCCTAACCGCCAACACCTGGCAACGTCCTTTCAATTTTTTTTAAGATTTTGCCTCTTTGATAATCCATAAAATACACCGTTTTCGGGATAACAAAATAAATAATTTTTCGGCCATACGAGAACTGGCGAGCCTCTTAACCAATCAGTGAGTGTTATCATGCTCTTTCAATCGTAGGTCTCTATTTGGTATCTAATACACTGAAATAATTCTTCATTACTTATTTCTTCCTCTATTTCTATAATTTTAAATCCCTTATTTTCAACTCTTGGAACATGAACGTTATACCAGTTGCCTAGTTTCTTCATTAATCTCTATGTTGTTTTAGGCTTAGACAATGATCTACGTTCTCTAGTTGGCTGACCCGAATTTCAGGCCTTTCTGGAATTTAATAACAGTTCATCTACCTTATTAACGGATAATAAATATATTAGTAGATGAAAATTCACAAGAAGTTTATACAGTTCATGTTTTTAAAATTAAAAATGTTCAAAAGACATTGACGGTAAATAGTCGGTAATCAGTAAATTGTATGGATGGTAACAAACGCAGTACAGTACTGTATACAGAGTGCGTCTGGGAAGATACCTCCTACTTTAACTTTTTTATTATAATAGAAAAAAAGTTTTATTATTTTAAATATACTATTTCATGGCAGATGTAGATATTTTTTTATAAAGTCAAGTTTACAATATACAGCTATCAACTTTTATTTTTTAAATAGAAATCTATATTTATTTTACTAAAATATAAACTGCCATTTTTTTTGTCTTTTCAACGATATGTTAGCTGTTATTAATGCATTTGTAAACATCTAGAAAAATAAGGTAATTGAGATATATGATATTTTTATTCAAATATTCTAGGTGGCTATACGAAAATAAATAACAAATAAATAATAAGTAAGTAATAATAAAAAATTAACATTGTTACATTTTGTTTCCACCTTTAATATTTGAATAAAAATTATTTCCCATATTTCTTCATTATCTTATTTTTCTCGATTTTTACCTTCCGTAACCTAAAGGTAAGGAAGGTATTGTCATTGGTAAAAAATCGGTGGTTTCCAATGAATAAGCACGTTTTAGGGTCTTTACAATACAATTTTACTATTTTTACGATGATGTGATGATGATGTGTGTGTGTGTGTGTGTGTGTGTGTGTGTACGCGTGTGTGTGCGTGTGTGTGTGCGTGCGTGTGTATGTGACCGCGGTTTCGGCCGTGATATCTCTAATACTAGAATTCAAAAAAATACAATTTTTACGTATTCCTCTTACTTAGACCCATATGCAGACTTGATTAGATTTTAGTTATAATTGGTCAACCGGAAGTACCCTCATTTGAAGATTTTAATAGTTTTTCTTGAAAAACTCAGTTAAATATTATTTAACTTAAAGAATATATTATTCTCTGTACGATTTGATTGCATTTTATATTTCATATTCAACAGATATAGAGTTAAAGAATTATAAAGACATTAAATTTCATAAATCCGCCAGTTATGCTAACTTAACCATGAAAACTGCTAATATATGCAGATAATTCAAATTGACAGATGTCAGTATCAATAAAAAGCAAATGAATGACAGAATAAGGGAAATAACTCTAATGTTATAAGTTTCTAGAAAGATATACGAGAGATGATTACATTGGTTTGAACATATCATGAGGAAGAATATATTGGATGAAAAATGAATAGCTTAGTAATAGAAGGTAGAAGAAACATAGAAAGACCAAATATAAGATGGAAGGACTGTATGGCGGAAGACTTGAGAGAAAAGGAACTGAATGAGAACATCACGCAAAACAAAAATGAGTGGAAGAAGAAATGTCCAAATGACAGCAATTAATTACGTCCATAACTGACAAATGTCATAATTTTTCATTCAAAAGTTCATGATTTTCTTATTTCATGTGGTTTATTAGTTATCAGGAGTATGGAATTCAGTTGCCGAGAAAAGGAATCATAAAATACCAAAAAAAAAATTTGAATGAAAAATTATGAGATTTGTCAGTTATGGACATAATTAATTGCTGTCAATCTGATACGGGCCCCCATATCTGCTTGCCAAGATCAGCAAGTCACGTGACTGCTCGCGCCCTATACATAAATTTTATTTCATATTCAATGGATACGGGGTCTGTTAAAAAAATAACCGAACTTTTTGAATTACGTGTCAACGGATTTATTTAGTGATATGTGGTTGGCATCATTGCGTTGCGCATAACGTCCTCTATAACCACATGTTCTTGGATTTTTGATATCTGGTTTAGTTTTCGTGATATTGTTATTTGAGTGCAACGTGTTTAAGTGTTAGTAGCGATTTTTGAAATGTGCGATTTTCTGGAGCAACGATGCAACGTAAAATTTTGCGTGAAACTGGGGAAAACTTTCATAGAAACGTTTCAACCTTTGACACAAGCTTACGGAGATGATGATCTGGGTCGTAATAGAAACTGGACAAAACAGAAGAAGACCAAAGATAAGATAGAAGGACTGTATTGCGGAAGACTTGAGAGAAATACAACCGAGTGAGGACGACCTGCAAAACAGAAATGAATAGTAGAAGAAAATAAAAATAGCGACCCCTAACGAATGGGAAAAGCTAAAGAAGAAGAAGATGTCAGTGTCAAGTGCATTTGCATAGTTTGTTTATGAAATAATTTTACTCGAAATTTAGAATTTTTTGCAAGAAAATTTATGTATGGAATTTGTACATAATACACAGGATTGACGGAAGGTATTGTGCTGGCCACATCAGATTTTTTCAAATACATCAATAAAAACTAATACATCGTTGAAAAGAAAAAAAATAGCAGTTTATATTTTAGTAAAATAATTATAAGTTGCTATTTAAAAAATAAAAGTTAATAGTCATATCTTGTAAACCAGACTTTATAATAAATATTTACATCTGCCATCAAATATTATATTTAAAGTAATAAAACTTTTATGTAAGGTCCCTAGAATCAGATTATAATATTTTTACGATGATGTTGTGTGTGTGTGTTTGTGGATATGTATGTATGTGTGTGAGGACGCTGTAGATACGATTTCTGAAATTCTATAAGACTAAAGACCAGTGTAACTACGGATTCCTCAATCTAACAGTAATGAGAAGAGTTGAATATGTTCTGATAACAATTAGACAACCGGAAGTGATAGTTTAAAAAAAAATATAAATATTATTTTTTGAAAATTTGTTACTACAAATAATAAAGATAATTAAATTGTCAATCTGACAGAATTAAATTTTTTATTATATCTTCTATAGGTTTGGAGATATAGTATGTGACGATGGTCACTGAACGTGGTAGCCTAATGGCTAGCGCGTTGGCTTCTGAGTGTGGGGTTCACGGGTTCGAGTCTCACTATCAAAATATTTTTTTTTATTTTTTTTATTTGTTCAGTAAAAAGATAAAAGACACAAACCATATATTGAAATTTTGAATTATGTTTCCATTGTTGTAAATAAATATTTGTTTTGTTTGTATATATTTTTTTGTTGTATTAATAAATATATTTTTTTACTGTTAATATTTATGATTGATGTCTGTACATGTCAGGTGCGGCATGGCCGAGCGGCTAGAGTGCTTGACCAGCGCGCTGAGGATCGCTGGTTCGATTCCTCATGAAATATGATTTTTTTTATTTTTTTTATAGCATGTTTCGAACATGGCAGGTATTTGCAAGATAGTTAAAATCATGTTTAAACTTATTTTGAAGTTTTTAACGGTTTTTCGGGGTATAAATACGGGCCCAAACGATAGTTTATTCAGAGAGTGTGTGCTCTCTGCCGGGAGAGAGTGTGTGCTCTCTGCCGAGAGAGAGTGTGTGCTCTCTGCCGGGAGAGAGTGTGTGCTCTCTGCCGAGAGAGAGTGTGTGCTCTCTGCCGAGAGAGAGTGTGTGCTCTCTCAAGGAAGCGTTAGCTTCACGTCGAGCCTAGACGGTGTGTGCCGTCTACTGCGAACCTGGTGAGCGCCGGGCGAGCAAGTGATTGACCTTGGCTGCCTCTGACTCAGCGCTGTTGGTGTGTGCCGGCAGCTCGTGAGAGAGTGCAGAAGGTGTTCCGTACCGGTATCCGTCACCGGTTGTTTCCGTACAGTGGGGTCTGCCGCTGTGTACCGTAATCGCGATTGTCGATGAGTGTTGGTGTGTGCCAACACGATCCCGTTCCGTTCCGAAATCGCGATTGTTGACCGTTACCGTTTCCGTTCCGTTATCAACTTTGGTGTGTGCCATTGTTGACCGTCCGTACCGTGTTCCCGTAACTTTGGTGTGTGCCATCGTTACCCGTTCGTGTTCCCGCAACTTTGGTGTGTGCCATTGTTGCCCGTCCGTACCGTTGCCCCGCGACCTTGGTGAGTGCCATTGTCGCCCGGTCGGACCGTGTTGCCTCATCTTATTATTCTTTTTACCATCGTGGCCCGTTTATTGTCGACCATTTGTCAGAGCGAAACCAGCTTGCAAATATTGCTTGTTCCATGGTAGGATGTAATTCATTTCTGTATTTCTATGTTTTGTTATCACTATCACTATTGTAAATACGTTTCATTTTCATATTTTAATAAAAATGTTCAAAATTATTATGATTTCTTTTTGGAAATAAAACCGAATCCTATCTCCATTGAGCTATCAAAATCCTTTTGGCGTTGTCCCATCTCTCCTAGTGCTGTGTTTCCAACCGACCGATTGGCGCCCGAGCAAACCGTTCTACAGCACAGGGTCAACAGAAGGACGTCGTTCCACGCTACGATTTCGCGTCCGAGCGAAATACCATCACAAAATGGCGCCCGAACAGGGAGTGGCGTCATCACAAAATGGCGCCCGAGCAGGGACTTTTATTGACAAAAAGAAATCACGGGAGAAGACTGCAGGAAGACATCGCAGCCGTCCGGTGTCGTTTCCGATGCAGCCCGTTAAATTCATGATGTGAGAAGCATAGCCTCGCCCCCAGGTACTCGGGGCCATGGACGGTGGACAAACGTCTGTCTGCCCAAGTCTGTGACCTGCGGGACGTACAAGGCCGCCGAGTTCGTCGCGTCCATGTGAAGGACCTGAAGCCTTATGTTACAGACATGGCTGACGACCGGCGAAGAATGGTTGCCCCGACCAACCCTCCAGGGATGTCTACAGCCACCCTGTTGAAACGGCTGAAGGCCGTTCCACCGCTGCTGTTCCTCCTGCCGGACACCCCTGAGCACCCCGGTCCAGTCCCGATGATGTGCTGTTCTTCGACGCGTTGCCGCAACCAGTAAGCCCTCCAGTGCCTGGGATCTTGTCTCCGTTGACCGCCACGCCGACCGCTGACCGACCAGAGGGTATCACCAAAGACCAGCAGCCATCCAACCATTGGGACCTTGGAGGCCGTCCAGGGGACCGCGGGAGTGACAAAAGACACTTCAAGTGTTTAGTTAAGGTTTGTTGGGTTTACATTAAGTGGGTTTTTTGTTTTTTTCTTTTTTTCTCCGAAGTGAGAGGGGGATGTGACGATGGTCACTGAGCGTGGTAGCCTAATGGCTAGCGCGTTGGCTTCTGAGTGTGGGGTTCACGGGTTCGAGTCTCACTATCAAAATATTTTTTTATTTTTTTTATTTGTTCAGTAAAAAGATAAAAGACACAAACCATATATTGAAATTTTGAATTATGTTTCCATTGTTGTAAATAAATATTTGTTTTGTTTGTATATATTTTTTTGTTGTATTAATAAATATATTTTTTTACTGTTAATATTTATGATTGATGTCTGTACATGTCAGGTGCGGCATGGCCGAGCGGCTAGAGTGCTTGACCAGCGCGCTGAGGATCGGTGGTTCGATTCCTCATGAAATATGATTTTTTATATTTTTTTATAGCATGTTTCGAACATGGCAGGTATTTGCAAGATAGTTAAAATCATGTTTAAACTTATTTTGAAGTTTTTAACGGTTTTTCGGGGTATAAATACGGGCCCAAACGATAGTTTATTCAGAGAGTGTGTGCTCTCTGCCGGGAGAGAGTGTGTGCTCTCTGCCGAGAGAGAGTGTGTGCTCTCTGCCGAGAGAGAGTGTGTGCTCTATGCCGGGAGAGAGTGTGTGCTCTCTGCCGAGAGAGAGTGTGTGCTCTCTGCCGAGAGAGAGTGTGTGCTCTCTCAAGGAAGCGTTAGCTTCACGTCGAGCCTAGACGGTGTGTGCCGTCTACTGCGAACCTGGTGAGCGCCGGGCGAGCAAGTGATTGACCTTGGCTGCCTCTGACTCAGCGCTGTTGGTGTGTGCCGGCAGCTCGTGAGAGAGTGCAGAAGGTGTTCCGTACCGGTATCCGTCACCGGTTGTTTCCGTACAGTGGGGTCTGCCGCTGTGTACCGTAATCGCGATTGTCGATGAGTGTTGGTGTGTGCCAACACGATCCCGTTCCGTTCCGAAATCGCGATTGTTGACCGTTACCGTTTCCGTTCCGTTATCAACTTTGGTGTGTGCCATTGTTGACCGTCCGTACCGTGTTCCCGTAACTTTGGTGTGTGCCATCGTTACCTGTTCGTGTTCCCGCAACTTTGGTGTGTGCCATTGTTGCCCGTCCGTACCGTTGCCCCGCGACCTTGGTGAGTGCCATTGTCGCCCGGTCGGACCGCGTTGCCTCATCTTATTATTCTTTTTACCATCGTGGCCCGTTTATTGTCTACCATTTGTCAGAGCGAAACCAGCTTGCAAATATTGCTTGTTCCATGGTAGGATGTAATTCATTTCTGTATTTCTATGTTTTGTTATCACTATCACTATTGTAAATACGTTTCATTTTCATATTTTAATAAAAATGTTCAAAATTATTATGATTTCTTTTTGGAAATAAAACCGAATCCTATCTCCATTGAGCTATCAAAATCCTTTTGGCGTTGTCCCATCTCTCCTAGTGCTGTGTTTCCAACCGACCGATTGGCGCCCGAGCAAACCGTTCTACAGCACAGAGTCAACAGAAGGACGTCGTTCCACGCTACGATTTCGCGTCCGAGCGAAATACCATCACAAAATGGCGCCCGAACAGGGACTGGCGTCATCACAAATAATATAGAATAATCTGTTGTAATAAATCTCGTTGCCCACAAAACTCCATGGAAACCCGGTTGAGATATTTAAATGTTTGTAATTGACAGATAAATGCAAAATGTCAATGTCAAAAATCAGCAGTTTTACTAACATTACTGGAAGATTTTTTTGGGCGGTACAAATACATTTAATATATCTTATTGTTTTATTTATTAAATATGTATTTAAAATTATAGGTATGTTAATATTACATATATCCTTAAGAAATACTGCTAACACCGTCAATGTATTCTCCATAGAGAGATACATTAGCAGCTAAAGTGGAAGATAATGTCAGCCATTGGATAGGTTGGCCATAGCTCAGTTGGTAGAGCGCTACTCCGGCAAAGTAGTGGTCCATGGTTCAAATCCATGTGGCTGACATTATCTTTTCACACTTTCTTAATTTATTTAGAAAATATAAACTGTTAACTCTACGTTAATTTCAACCGTCAATGAATTTGAAGAATTTTGAACATATTGGATGAATAGGAAAAAAATCCCCATAGAAGAAAGAAGATATACAATTTCAATTATTCGTGTCTACAAGAAATGTTAAATTCGTTACTTATAGGGCGCGAGCAGTCATGTGACTTTTTTGACCTTGGCAAGCAGATCTGAGGATCCGTGTCAGAATGACGGCTAGTAGTTATTTACATAGATGTTACAATTGTCATAAGCCATAATTTTTCATTCAAAATTTCAAAATATTCTGATGTTTTTTTGTCCTCAATAGTACGGAATATACTTGTCGATGAAAATATGGATATGGATATGGAAAATCATGATGTTTTGAATGAAAAATTATGATGCTTATGTATGTACATTATTACTAGTTGTCATTCTGACACGGGCCCCCATATCTACTTGCAAAGGCCAACAAAGTCACATAACTGCTCGCGCCCTATGCAACATAAAATCAAAATGGCGAGAGGTATTGTGCTGGCCACAACAGATTTTTTATATTACTTATAAGAAAAAAGTTAAGGGGGAGGGGTCTTCCCAGATTTACCCTGTATACAATAGTTAACTCATTAATGTTTATTGTCCATTTAATTATTTTTTATTACTCGATATGCAGATGTAAATTTATAATATTAATCTACAGAAATTTGCTAAACTTTCAAAGCTAGCTGGTAAATTACAGAAAGTATTATTGACAAAACATTCATTAATTATTATTTACAGGGGCTCAGTAAATGTTTTATAATATTTGAGTTCAAGTAAAATATCATAAAAACTGCTGTTTATAATATTTTCTATTTCCTATTTATCATATTTGGATGTAAGAATGAAAAATTATATTATACCTAGTTGACAATAGAATTAAAAGCTATACAAAATAAATAAATTAATATATCATCACGCATATCACCCATTGCTGGGTGTTCCAAACTGCTTTGTACACAGATATCGGTAATAGTGAAATATTTGTACCGTGAGGGCGCCACCAGGCGTCACCTCACGGGCAATCAATGATAGCATGGAGAGTGGTGCACTCAATTTTGTGCCATTAAAAGTATTTTTTGTCGTCGGTCAGAATCGAACCAGGGTCCCAAGATTCGCGACCAGACACTCAGGCACACGGCCACAAGATCCCACATAGCTGTACTATTTAAATAAAACAATATTTGGGTATAGTTCTGTTTAATTTTTTTTTAGAAAAACGACGTTTCTCAAGCGAAATGCTGCCTTCATCAGGTAAATAACAATAACAACAATACTATAAACAAATATGGTATCTTGGAAAGTTCATATCTCGAAACTCAGTCTTTCATTTATTTTACGGGAAATCAATTAAAGACGCGTTCGTCGCATACTAGATAACAACAAACAACTAGAGATGGTGTAGCGTTGAACTTGTATATATTCGTATGCAATAGCAACAGTAATCTGCATTAGAAAAGCATCACAGTTCGTATCTCGAGACTAAGTTCGTATCTAGAGACAAAATAGATTTATAAAAAAGTTCTTATTTCGAAAAGTTCGTATGTAGTGCGATTCTAAGTAAAGGTACCACTGTATGAATTCAAGACTATATGTTTACAAAATTATGGTAACATGAATCAAAGGTTTTCTAAAGAAAGACACAAATGACAATGACACAAAATTATAAGAACGGACAACAGTTAACCACAAGTTAGTTCACGTATACCAGGCTAGATAACAACACTTTTAAAGACCCATTTCAAATTGTTAATGGTTCTGCTGAATAATCTGGTAGTGTTTATAATACCTCATCAAATTTTGTAAATAATTCAAACGATGTCAGTAATTTAATTACTATCTACCGAATATTTCAGTAAACCCTTTAACATCTGGTATTGATCAGGGTACCAAGTTTTGTTATAAAGGGCTGTGGAGATGGTTTTGTGGTTCCCTTATTACAATTATTTAATTGTATATTAGATAGTTCCACTTTCCTACATATCTAGAAAATAGCAAGAATATGTCCTATTTTTAAAACAGATGACTCTTCAAATATTAAAAACTACCGACTTATTTTAATTCTTTGTAATATTGCGAAAATGTTTGAATCCATATTATATCACAAATTATATGCATAAGTTAAAGTATTCATTTCACCTTTTCAATATAGATTTTTTGAAAAAAGATCAACTACTTCTAATTTATCGGTCAGTATTTTTTTTTAATTTACATTCCTAATGTGTTACATTTATTAAAACTAGTCTAGAAGACTAACCATTAATTTTTTTCTGTATATCTTATACCTAAATACTTATAAGCTAAAATCTATCCGATGATATTCTTTAGATTTTTTTTATTGTTATTGTTAGTACCTGCACTAGCTCACACACTATGCTCTGCTTTTACACACAACACACTACACGAGATCAAGTGGTTTGGTTCTCTTCAGTCTTCGAATTTGGTTTTGATTGTCCAGCAGTTGAAGAGCTTCTGCGTTGATATGTTGGTGTAGTCTGGTTTCATGTTTGCCTGCAAACCTTTTGATTTCTTCCTTGACCGTATGGATTCCTAGGTCTTGATGTAGATCCGAATTACGAATATACCAAGGAGCATTCACTATACCTCACAGTACTTTATTCTGGAAAGTTTGTATCATCTTGACATTGCTATCACTGGCACATCCCCATAGCTGGATGCCATAAAGCCATACTGGTCTTAGGATTTGGTTATAGATTAATATCTTATTACTTATTGTTAATTTGGAATTCCTTCCGATGAGCCAGTAGTATTGTCTATATTTTATGTTAAGCTCCGCTTTTTTCTTTTTTATATGCTCTTTCCAGCGCAGTTTGACGTTTAGGCTCATGCCGAGATATTTAACGTTAAGTTTATTTGAAAATATTGTACCGTTTATATCAATAGTATGTGGATCTGCTATTTTTTTATTCGTGAAGTTTATGTGAATTGATTTAAGTTCGTTGAGTTTAATTTTCCAGCTTCTGGTCCATTTAAAGATGTCGTTAGTTGCTGTTTGTAGTTTTTTGATTGCTTTTTCTTGGTCGCTATCAACTGCAAGAATAGCCGTATCATCAGCAAATGTTGCTATTGTAATTTCTGTCGAAACTGGTAGGTCAGTAGTATAGAGCAGGTACATAATAGGCCCCAAAACACTTCCTTGAGGGACACCAGCTTTTATTTCTTTTAAGTCGGAATATTCATTTTCCTGCTTTACTCTAAAAAGTCTGTCTGAGATATATGATGTCAAGCTTTCTACGTACTGTTTAGGAAATATTTTGTTTAGTTTGAATATCAATCCCTCATTCCACACTTTGTCGAATGCCTGTGCTACGTCGAGAAAGATTGCAGAACAGATTTGTTTTTCTTCGAGTGCGCATTCAATTATATTTGTGATGCGATGCACTTGATCTATGGTTGAATGTTTTGATCTGAATCCAAATTGGTACTCAGGTTATTATGCTCTATGATTTGCTTCAATATTCTTAATAATAGCTTTTCAAATAATTTTGCAATGATTGGCAGTAGTGATATCGGTCTATATGATGTAGCATCATTTGGTGGTTTGCCTGGTTTTTGCACCCCATGATCACTTCAGCTACTTTCCAGCATGTAGGAACGTGTCGTAACCGAAACGCTGCATTAAACAAATATGTGAGCATTACTATGCCCTTTCTGGGCAAATTTTTCAGGATTCCACCTGTGATCAGATCAAACCCAGGTGCTTTCTTTGGATTTAAATTGGTTTTTATTTCTTTGTCAACTTCTTTGGGAGTAGCAAGTGTGATATTTTCTGTTCGTAGATTAGTTATTTCTCCTAGTCTAGTTTCTTCATTTGTTTCATTAGGTGTAAATGTATCTACCAAATGCTCTACAAAAACCTGAGCTTTATGTTTATTATCTCTCGCCCATGGTCCTGAGTCTCTCCTAATGGGTGGAATTGAAGATATGGGATTTTTGATCTTCTTTGTTGCCTTCCATAGCGAGTAATCTGTATTCTCGTCGGCTCCTAGATTTTGTAGGTACGCGCTAGTTGATTTTTCTTTTATATTTTTTATTTCTCTGTTAAGTCTTTTTGTTATGTTGTTTAGGATATTTTTATCAGCCGGGTCTCTTAACTGATGCCATCTTCTTCTGGCTTTCCTCTTATCCGCGACTATTTTCCTAATCTCTTTTGTGTAGTTAACTCCTTTAGTTACATGTGTAATTTCTTTCGTGTTATTAAAGGCTGCTGCCTGGACAGATTTAGTGAATTTTTCTGCCGCTTTTTCCAATTCTGTGATTGTTTTTAAACTCCCTTCGAGGCATAAGTTTTCTTGTAGTTCTTCTTAATAATTTTTTCGCTTAGTGCTAGTATAACTGCCGAATGATCAGAGTCCAGATCTAAATTTTCTTCAACCTCAACGAAATTTGCTGATATCTCTCTTGTGATAAAGTAGTCTAGCAGATCTGGGAGTTTATTACGATCAGTTGGCCAGTATGTAGGTTTGCCAGTAGAGTGGAAATTACAGCCTCTTTTGCTTATAGCTTTTCGTAGCTCCCTACCTTTCGTGGTGGTTAATCTGGATCTCCAGTCTACATGCTTCGCGTTGTAATCTCCTCCTAGTATGAATATTTCTCCAGGATGTTGCAGGAGTAATTTGTAATCTTCTTTCTTAAGATTGTATCTCGGGGGGCAGTATACTGCACCGACCATTAGTTTTTGTTTTGCAGATCGTTGGTGTTGAAACAAAATTATGAAGTGATTTAACATTTACCATAAAATATTAAAACCGACTATTCAGCTACAGTTTAAGCTTAAGAAGAAAATAAAGGTATGAAAAATGACAAAACTAGTGTAACTTTGGCTTTTTAAGTGGAAAGAATTATTTATTAAAAGTCATTTTATTTGTACCCTTTGAAAGGTAGGATTTGAATTTGACATAACGATTGAATAATATTATTCCATCGAACTGTCAATATTGTTTAATTAGCAACAGTAACGAAGGTCATTAATTGATAACAATCGATTGAATTATGGGTATATTATATTATTTAATAGTTGTGGATAAAATTGTTTACAGTATGCCCCGATATTTCAACATCATATACAAACTTGGTTAAATAAAAGAAGGTCTTTAGTTCACATCGTTTATTATAGCATGTAAATTACATTATGGACGTTTGGGGTATGTAGCAACCTACCAGCAATAAAATTTAAAATAAATAGACTTGATTTTGTTAAATGTTAAATATACAATAGTACATTAAAACACAAGTATCATAAGGCAATGATACGTGTTTTTTATACTATTTTTTCTATTGAGGTAATTTTTTATTAGTTATGTTTATGTTGGTAACGCTTCTCGCTAACAATAGAAATTTCATAATTTGTCAACTATTGATTAATTAGTGTATTGCAAGGTGTATTGTATTTATGATTCAAGGTCTGATTCTGGTTGTGAAATTAATATTATATTTCTTTCTAGTCCTATCACCTAAAGAAAGTATAAAAATCCATAATTAAAAGTAATATGTTGAAATATTATCAACAACTTACCATTTTGAGGTTACCTGTCATCTGTCAGTTATGAAAGCATGACTACCAACTCTAGAACATGAAAGGCGCCAAAAATAGTACGCTTATAGATCTTCTAAACGTCGTGTTTTCAGTACAAAACAGTGCGTTTATAGAAACATAAGAACACCTAAATAGAAAAAAATTGTATTCAACCTTTAACACAATCGTCTATTTATTGTAAATTTTATTGCTGATGATGGCTCGAAACGTCCATAATATAATTTACATGCTATAATAAACGATGTGAACCTAAAGGCCCTCTTCTATTTAACGAAATCCATTCAAATGTTCCCAAATAAAAATTTATGATATATAAACTTGCCTGAAATATTCAAATTATGTAGAATAACGCAAAGACGTAAAATATATTCTGGTCCGGCTGCATAAAACGTTAATTCCGTTGTTAACTAACATGTGATTAAGTTAACGACATAATCAAATGTCAACTGTCTTGCATAAAACTGATTAACAATGTTGTTAATAATAACGAGGTTATCTACGGATAACCAAATAATAGTAATTTTTGTTCGAAAGTTCACAACGTTTTAGTTTATTCAGACCTCAGAAAAAAGGATGGAAGAATACCTCAAAGGAAAAAAAATCTTGTTATCATTATGAAAAAGTAAATAATAATATATTGTGTTATTAGGAGTAAAAGTTATACTTTGTGTGGCGAGCGTGGAAGTTTAAACGACGAGCGAAGCGAATCGGCACGCGAGGCACACAAAGACAATTTTACTCCGAATGACACATTATATTTTTTCTTCAAACGTAGATATTTAAAGAAAAATATCTATTACTGACGTTACATTTTACGTAAATTACGTTTGCGATTTCAATTGCCCTGTACCTATGGATACTTATTTGTTCACTTTTTGTTATAAACATTGAAATAAAAATTTTCACGTTTTGAAGTTTAAATAAAAACTGTGCAATTTTATATCCTCCTTGTGTGCAATTATGTCGGAATTTGAAGTATTATAATGTACGCCCCCTGAAGTTGTTCAATTGGATGGAAATCTAACAGTGTGGCTGAAAGGAATCACTGCAAAACAATATAAACTTTTCTTAACACTTTAATTCTAAGTATTATTATGCTCATTACCATCCCTGTAATTGTAATCTGTAAGTCTGCTATTCTTTAATAATGTTATTTCCTCAAAAGTAAACTGTGTTTATATTTCAATTCAAAGGTTATATATTTAAATTTGACAGCTATTAATGGTCTTTAGTAACTTTATTCTTAGGTTATTTAGCGTGTTATAGTGATATTTAGGGCGATATTGCAGGTTTCTTTTATTAAAATTACTCCTTATTCGTTGATCTGTATAGTTTCTATGTATATTTATTTATTTTATTTCTACGCTGGCGGCGTAGAAATTAGCCACTTCTACTCCGGCGGCGTAGAAATTATATTTATACCTTGTGAATCTAGTCACAAAAGATGCTACTTTTATGACGTTTGAAGAAAAAATATGTTTTACTAATTTTATATTAATATTTTAAATGAATTTGTGTAGTTGAATATCCGAATGTTAATGATAAAGGTAAATGTTCGCTAAATGCACCTGTATCGAAGGGACGACGGATAATTATTTTACACGCTGGTGACGAGAACGGCTGGATTAAAAATGGACTTTTGTTATCAGCAAAAGATTTCAAAACATCTTTTGCAGACTATCATGAAAATATGTCGGCTGAACTCTTCGAACGTTGGTTTGAAAATAATTTACTTCTTAATATTGCACCAAATTCAGTAATAGTCATGGATAATGCCACCTACCATTCGCGACAAGAGAATAAAATTCCGACGACAGCAACAAGAAAGGCTGAAATAATAGATTTTTTAGTAAAGAAAAATATGCCAATACCAGAAAGGGCAACAAAAAATGATTTACTTCAAATTATAAAAGAGCAGAATTTTGATAAGTCTTACGTTATAGACAATATGGCACAACAGGCAGGGCATAAAATATTACGTTTACCACCTTATTATTGCATATTCAATCCGATTGAGTTAATTTGGAGCCAACTAAAAAACAATGTTAGATCAAAAAATGTATCACCACAATTAAATTCTAGTGTAGTTCAATTAGTCAGGGAAGAAGTTGAAAATATTGGCCAGCAACAATGGAGTAACTGTATTCAACATATCATAAAAGAAGAAAATAAATTTATATCACTTTACAAAGACGTGAATCCATTAATTATATCTTTAAGGGATTCAGATATGTCCGATAACAATTCTGAAGACGAGGACGAGTGCACGATGTCCGAATAAATATTCATATATTTTTTTAAATGACATGTGGTTATAGGCCTCTTGGGGAAATCGCCACTATAAATAAAGATTAACGGTCCGCAATTAGTACCTCCTGGGTGGTCACGGAAATCTGATTATACAATATATTTTTTAAAACAGTTAAATATTAAACAATTTTTTTTACTGTTTTGAAAAGTAAAATGTCTGAAATGAAATATTTCAAACCCCTACTCAAATTTTTCATTACAGCCCTGGCACATGCCAGGCTATTGAGACCCTCTATTGTACTGCCGTAATAAAACGATAACGAGTCTTCGGAACATGATCCCTGGATGAACTATACTAACGTCCTTATTGCTTGGCCCGCCAGGTCGCCGAATTTAAATCTATTAGATTTTTTTTAAGGGGCTACTTAAAGAATAATGTTTATAATAATTTAAAATAAAATATCAAATTTTACAATGAAGAAAATCTGATTACAATAAGTAAAGTGACCAATTATACAAAAACTGATTATAATAATATGCAATTGTTACTGTATGTTTTTGAATAAGTTACAAAATTAAATACGGCATTATTAATTTTCATAACAAAGTAAGTGTTTATTAGAAATTGGATTTGCTTAAACCCTTCTATACAATAAAGAAAATTTAATTACAATAATAAAATTAATAATAATTTTCTAAAATCACGTTTTTTCTCGGTTTTTATGTAATAACTTTTCATTTTCAATTAGACCTATTATCGAACGGCACAAATCCTATATTTGACAAGAAGACCACAATCAACATTTAAAAATTAATATTGTAATCTATACAGTAGATTCTGAGAATACACAGAATGCCTACATACCATTAATCATAAGTCATGTTACGTCTATGTAATAGTATAAATGGGATTTATAATGTATTCTAAGGTTATATTTATTACTGACATTGACAATCATATTTTTACAGATAAGTTGCATTATAAGTCTATTTACATTCGTTAAAATAATCTAAGTCCACCAGAGTTGTGTAACGGAACGAGACTTTTAATAAAAGCTCTACTCCCACATGTTATAGAAGCGGTAATTTTCAGAGGTTACGCATCAGGAGAATCTGTTTTAATACCCAGAATACCAATGATCCTATCGGACTTTCCATTTAAATTTAAAATAATTCATATAATAAACTGTGCTTCGCAATCACTATTAACAAATAGCAAGGACAGACCCTTAAAATAGCAGGAGTGGATCTGCGAGGAGACTGTTGCTCCCACGGGCAACTGTTCGTCGCGTATCCCAGAGTCAGCGAAAGCTATAATCTATACATTCTGGCACCAAATTACTACCATCAGCGCCGTCAACATCTTTATTTCGACAACCTTATATTCAAACACTATTCATAATTTTCACGTAAATTATCAAATCCTAAAGTTTAGGCGGACAGTCAGCTATATATAACGGGTGTTTTTTTTTTTGCTTAGATAGAAATTACGAAAGGGTTAACTGTCAAACGAGCTGTCGTACTGCGCTCACTTTTTGACATTTATGATCAGTATACTCTGGCAAATCATCAGGAATAGACTCACGCTTGAACAACGCTACCAAATTATCCAAATTTACTTTGAAAATCAGTCGTCGATTCGCGCAACTTATAGACGACTTCGTGATTTTTATGGCGCACATAATCGTCCGTCGAACTGTGGATAGATTTAATACCACATACTCTTTAAATGATGCAATAACAGACTCCATTAAATCCAGAAAAATGCAACGTTTGGTGCGGTTTACACGTTGGTGTCATCATCGGACCTTATTTCTTCAAAAATGATGCCGGAGCTCGCGTTACGGTCAATGGACATCGTTACCACACCATGATCAATGATTTTTTGTTTGAAAATATGGACGACATTGATCCGGATGAGATGTGGTTTCAACAGGATGACGCTACGTGCCATACGGCGACCGCAACCATGGATTATTGAAATAAAAATTTGGCGATAAGTTGATTTCGTGCGATTTGACACCTCTCGATTATTTCCTGTGGGGCTACGTGAAGTCACTGATTTATACTGATAAGCCAGCAACAATGGGGAAGTTTAGCGTATTTTTTTTTATTTATTTTATTAAGAATGTCTTCAAAAATGATACTCTATATTGTATTTCACTCAAAGATGCTTAGATGTCTCAAAAAATGAAAATTTCTAAAATAATAACATCACAGAAGATAATGAAGTCTAGCTGCTGAGCGCTGGGTTCACATGGCAACAGGAAGTTTTAAAAATAACATCCACATGTTTTGACGTTTATAAGCAGTGAAAGTTCTGTGTTGTGATTATTATAGTTTTGTTGTTCATCTTGTGCAAACGACTGGTTCTATTTATTTCATTTAGTGTATTATTGTATTCAATATTAAGTATCGTATAAGAGTTTTGAAAACAAATATAATTCCAATTCGAACTAAAAACTCATAACCTCACTCCGCAAAAACGTAAACAAACCCACGTGAACTAGCCAGAAGTGTATAGTGTTATGCCTCAATATACGTTCAAAAAGTAAGGTCTCAGCATCCTTTCCAGGCATGCGCATAAGTCACTTGTGACGTCACAAACATTGGATGATAAATACTTAATTATAAATAATTGGGAACATAATTTTAACTTTCAATTACATTTTAAGTTATAATTATTCATATATTTACGATTAAAAAATATTTCACATGTAATTTTAATCACGCTAAACTTCTCCATTGACGCCTTGGAGGCCAACATTGTTCGTGTTATTCGTGACATACGGCCAGCAGTGCTCGAAAAAGTGGCCCAAAATTGGACGTCCAGAATGCGCTTCGTCAAGAACAGCCGCGGTGGCCATATGCCCGAAATCATTTTCAAATGTTAATGCCATGTATTGATCTTTCGAATAAATAAAACAAATGACTAAAATTTCTTTTTTGTGTTACTTTTTACAATTTGAAGTTCCATCGGTCGCGAATCTGGGAACCCGGGTTTGATCCCGACCGACGCCAAAAAATTACATCGCATTTTAATGGCACAAAATTGACCTCTGTGGTGCACTCTCCACGCTAGCAATGAGTGCCCGTGAGGTAACGCCTGGTAAACGCCCACACGGTACAAATATTCCAGCATTACCGATATCTGTGTGCGAAGCAGATTGGCACACCCAGCAATGGGTAATATGCCGTGATGAAATATTTATTTTTATATTATTTATATATATATATATATATATATATATATATATATATATATATATATATATATATACTGTTTATTGGTTGTAGATAGGATTTGTTACTTATTTATTTGATCGTTAGAACTGTCATTGTTTTCTAGGTTATGATTCAGCGCCGTGAATTGAGTGTCATGTGTCAATTTTTATTATTGTAAAATATTATTTTATAATGTCCGTTACAATGTTTTCAATGTATTTTATGACAATCTGTGACTGCCTGAAATTATTACAATTTCTATTAAATTAGTTTTTGTTGAAGGAGCGTTCGCAACGCCATTAGTCATATGTTAAAGTTTCTCCTTTCTTAAAAATACGCGAGATTTTTCCTGATGTACCAAATCTCGGGTATAAATGACCGCACATCGTCCGGAGAGATGAGTTCTTGCCAGTAATAGCCCGGCACCTAGGCTCCTTGGCTATAACGACTACTTAGAGCAACTGGGTCGAGCCCTACGTATATGTGAGCAGCAGAGTCGTACCGCCGATCGTCTAAGTCGAGTTTGGGTGATTGAAATTTACCATTCGCCGAGATAAACCGCCGTCCGTATCTCCGATACCGTATGTAGAGAAGTCCGTTTGTACTTTATATGTTATTAGATATATTCACTGTGCTAGTTCCGTCTCGCGGGAGCACAGTCCCCTAGTAGTTTAAACACAGTCCGTCACAGTTTTCACAAAGGGTTTCATTATTTATTTATTTATGTTACATTTTAATTTTACATACGTTGGAAATAATAAACTAGTTGGTTAAGATAACTACGTGCTTTTCTGAGACAAACCCTAACCCATCTCCGCAGGAAGCTATCCAGCGATCCTCCCTCTCTTCCAGCATCCGCCGCCGAAGGCGCCCAAGCATTCCGAACCTTACCGGCAGAGAGGAATACGACAAGATGGCGTCGCAACCAACCGAGCCACCGTCACAAATGGCGCCCGAGCAGGGACCTACAGAGACAGAAAAGAAAAGCACGTCCCTCCCAACGGGAAACCCTTCCGCCGCCGCAACCGTAACATTCTCACCGACATGCGAAGCCGTCCGTAAATGGAACACCGTTTTTGACGGGACAACCGATCCCGTGTCGTTCTTCGAACTAGTGACGGAGCTCCATGCCAGTTATGGCCTCGATGACAGACAGCTCCTCACCGCATTGCCGGAGCTCCTTACAGGCCGTCCCCTGCAATGGCTACGCAACAATAGTGGCGACTGGATAACCTGGAACGACTTCCTGGCCGACTTCAACTCCCACTACGTGGGGGAAGATTATTCTCTGCGGATAGAAGAAGAGATTAGCTGACGGAAACAAAAGCCGAATGAGAAAGGGAAGGATTACCTGACCGATATTCGTACCCTTACTCGTGGGTTGGCCAGCTGTTCGCAGAACAGGATCTCGTCCTGGTGTACAACAATATGTTGCCCGAATACCGCCAGTACATCCGCCGCCATGACGTCGCTAGTGTGCGTTACCTCGTCCGACAAATTGACGAGTACGAGCGACTCCAGAAGGAGATAAAGGCAGTGCCACAAACGACGCGACTTCATGCCGTCACCGTCTCAACATTTGCCAAAAAACGTACGTCGCCGCCGCCGCCGATGTCCCGTGCTCTGCTGGAGATGTGGCCAGCACGGCCATTTACACCGATCCTGCCAGAACAGGTCAAAACTGTTTTGCTGGCGTTGTAACAAGCATGGGACGACAACGCGTGACTGTAGTTGCCAGAAAACACCCATACCGCGCCCTGCCCCGCTCCCTGGTATCCAAGAGAAGAGCACCAGCGACAACCGCCTCTTTCTTGCGGTACAAATAATGGGACAGGAATCCCAGGCGCTGGTGGACACTGGATCCATGCACTCCTACATTAACACGCGAACGGCCAAGGAACCTACCGACCGCCATACCCAAATACCCACGGTGTGCTGACGGTTGGCTGTCTCATATACGGCATCAGGAGACAGCTAGCGTTCCATTGCCTGTCCAATTTGGTTAACACCATTATCCTGGAACGGGAAAAGAGGTCAGAATAGGGTACCAAAAAATAACAATAGAAGGGAAAACATATGTATGGGATGCTTCAAAAAAAGGAATTATTCCAAAAAACTAATAAAAGAAGCGAAAAAAGATAAACAAATAAAAAATATTGAGGATCACAAAAAAACTAGAAAAAACAAAAAGTACAAAAAAATATAATTAAAGGAACTAAAATAAGCACGTGGAATGTAAGAACAATGCTAACAGTAGGGAAAATGGTAGAAATAAGTCTAGAATTAGAAAAATACGGGATACATATAGCGGGAATACAAGAAACAAGATGGAAATGGACAGGACAAATAAATAAAAATAACTTTACCCTATACTACTCCGGAAACGAAAAACAAGGACAATACGGAGTAGCTTTCATGGTAAAGAACCAAATGAAAAACAACATAATACAATTTACCCCAATAAACGAGCGTATGGCGTACATTAGAGTAAAAGATAAACCTTTCAATATCTCAATAATGAATGTATATGCACCCACAGAGAAAGCAAAGAAAGAAGAAAAAGAGAAATTCTACGAAAAGTTGGAAGAAGAATACGAAAAGATGGCATCAGAAGACTTAAAACTATTAATAGGGGACATGAACGCCCAAATAGGGAAAGAAGAATATATTAAAGAAGTAGCACGTAAACACACGATACATGAAAACACAAACGACAATGGACAGAGACTATGTAATTTTGCAATGGGAACACAAATGAACATAAACAGCACAAGATTCGAACACCCGTGGATACATAAAATAATGTGGTCATCACCAGACCAAAGTACTCATACCCAAATACACCACATATTAATAGACAAAAGAAGACAGACATCAATAAGAGACGTGAGAACATACCGCGGAGCATGCGCTGACACAGACAACTATATGGTAACAGCAACATTAAAACAAAAAGTTAAAAGAGCACTAAGGAGTAAGATGAAAAAAATAAAATGGAACAAAGAGAAATTGAATAATGAACAAGAACAAAGAGATTATGCTGAAAAACTAGACATATACTTAACAAAAAATGATGAAATGGAAGAAAACATAGATGAAGAATGGAATAAAGTAAAAACATGCATAATAAAAGCAGCGAAGGAACAACTAGGAGCAAAGGAAATAGAATGTAAAAAGGAATGGTTCAACGAGGAATGCAAAGAATATACAGGAAGGAAAAATAAAGCAAGAATGAAATGTTTACAGACAAGCACAGAAATAAACAGAGAAGAATATCAAAAAATAAGGAATGAGTGCAACAAAGTACTAAGAAGAAATAAAAGAGAATGGACTGAAAACAAAGTAAAAAGAATAGAAGAAGAAAGAAGCAATAGGAATACGAAAAGTTTCTACCAAAAAATAAAACAACAGAAAACTAAAAATGAAACCAAATCAACAAATATGAAAGACAAAAATGGAAAATTAACTGAAACAGACCAACAAAGTAATCGAGTATGGGAAGAATACTTTAAAGACCTACTCACGGAAAATATCACAGATACAGAAGAGGAAGAACAGGTTGCGGAGGAAGAGGAAACAGACCAAGAACTAGTACAAGAACCAACAATACAAGAAGTAAGGTATGTAATTAAAAACAGCAAAAATGGAAAAGCACCAGGTAAAGACGGAATAAACATGGAACTCATCAAATATGGCGGAGACATACTCACCGAGCAACTACATAAACTCATATGCAAGATATGGAGAGAAGAAAAATTACCTAAGGGATGGGAAACGGGACAAATAATAACAATTCACAAAAAAGGAGATCCCAAGGAATGCAAAAACTATAGGGGAATAACACTAGTAAACAATGCATATAAAATCCTATCAACAATAATAAATAAGAGACTAACAAGAGCAACAAATAAAAAAATAGGACAATACCAATGTGGTTTCAGAGAAGGAAAGTCCACAATAGATGCGATACACACCCTAAAACAGATAATCGAAAAAGTAAGCGATGCCAAAATAGACGTGGAAATGATCTTTATAGACTGCCAGCAAGCATTCGACTCAATAAAAAGAGGAAAGCTACTAATGACACTAAAAAAACTAAAAATAGAACCGAAACTAAGGAGACTAATAGCAATGACTTTGAACCAAACAAAAGTAAGCATAAGGACCAGTAGCGGGGACACAGATGAATTTGTAGTAAACAATGGAGTAAGACAGGGAGATTCTCTATCAGCCACGCTTTTCAACATCGCATTAGGGCACGTGACAAGGAGAATAAATAAATACTCAATCCGCACAAATGGAGGACAAATAATTGCTTACGCAGATGATATAGTCATCATAACAAAGAAACGAGAGATAATGAAAAAGATGCTAGAAGAAATTGTGACAGAAGGAAAGAAGATTGGACTTACACTCAATAAAAATAAAACTAAAATGATGAGATATGGAAAACAAAGAAAAGATAACAAAATAAAAATAGGAGAATACGAGTTCGAAGAAGTAGAGAAATATAAATATCTAGGGGCAATGATAACAAATAACGGAGACAGAGAAATCGAAATAAAAGAGAAAATATTCACAGCAAATAAGGCGTATCACATGTACAAAAACCTACTCAAGAGCAAAATACTAAGTAAAAAAACAAAAATAAAAATCAGTTGTGGCCAGCACAATACCTCTCGCCACTTCCTTTTTTTGGTTACATAAGTATAGGGCGCGAACAGTCATGTTTCAGAATGATAATTAGTAATTATGTACAAAATTTTCTAAATTCACGTAGTTATTTTGTCACCAAGAGTGTGGAATTTACTTGTCTAGAAAAAAAACCACATGGAATTGGAAAATCACTAAATTTAATGAGAAATTATGATATATGACATCTATATACATAATTACTAGCTATCATTTTGACATGGGCCCCCATATCTGCTTGTCAAGGCCAACAAAGTCACATGGCTGCTCGCGCCCTAATGTATTTAACATTTCTTGTATACCTACACTCTACACCAAAAATTCTACTTATATCTATTCTTTATATTTAGATTTTTTAAATTTAAATTCATTCTATGAAGAAATTTTGTCCTACTCTTCTAATTTTTCGAGATGTTTCCAATTCATTGTCGGAAGTAACAGTATTTCTGAAGGGTATGTGTAATATACCTATAATATTAAATATTTAACTACTAATACTTTAAGAAATAATATAATGTATGTACTTCCCCGTAAAAATCTTCAGTAATGTCTCCGGATTTCTGGCAATGACATTTATCCGTCAGTTACAAACAATTTAAATTTTCAACTATTTTCCATGGCATTCTTTCGGATGCAAAATTTATTATAACAGATTATTTTATATATTATATTTCTTTTATCTCTAAATCTATAGAATATATAATAAAATATTTAAATGTATCAGATAGAGAATTTAATTTTCTTTAATATTACCAAGAAAAAATTTCAAAAAATATTTAGAAGATTTTTTTTCAAGAATCTTCTACTTCCGGTTGTCCAATTGTTACCAAAACCTTTTCAGATCTTCCCATGAATGTCCGATTGGGAAATACGTAGTTAAACAAATTTAAAGTCTTATAGTTTTTGAGTAACCGTCCTTCCAACATCCCCCACACACACACATACATACACACACACACACATATACACACACACACATCCACACACACACACACACACACACACACACAGACATCATCGTAAAAATGTTAAAATCGGATTGTAGAGACCTTAAAACGTGCTTATTCAATAAAATCTGGATATGCGATTTTTAGCATGAATCCATTACCTCTCTTAGCGAGAGGTAAAAATTAAGTGTGTTAGATTGAGAATTTAATTATCTTTAATATTTGTAGTAACAAATTTTCAAAAAATAATATTTAGAATTTTTTTTTTAGAAACTACCACTTCCGGTTGTCCAATTGTTACCAGAACCTATTCAACTCTTCCCATTACTGTTAGATTGAGGAATCCGTAGTCAAACAGGTCTTTAGTCTTATAGAATTTGAGAAATCGTGTCTCCAACAACCTCACACACACACATCCACACACACACACACACACACACACACACACACAGACATCATTGTAAAAATGTTAAAATCGGATTCTATGGACCTTAAATCGTGCTTATTCAATAAAATCTGGGTATGCGATTTTTAGCATGAATCCAATACCTCTCTTAGCGAGAGGTAAAAATGTACAAAACATTGATAAGACCAATACTATTATACGATGCAGAGACCCTAACAATGACAAAGAAAGAAGAAGAGCAACTAAGAATAGTGGAAAGAAAAATTATGAGAACAATATTAGGACCGATCAAACTAGACAATAACGAAATACGAATAAGAAAAAAACACCGAAATACTACACATGCTAGATGGGGAAGACGTAGTAAGAAAAATTAAACAACAAAGAGTGAAATGGCTTGGACATACGTGGAGAGCAGGAACGGAAGCAACAATATACAGCATAATGGAATGGGAGCCAAGAAGAAAAAAGATAGGAAGACCGAAATCAACATGGTTTAAAGAAGTAAAAGAGGACTTGCAAAAAGCAGGAGTTAAAAATTGGAAAGAAACAACAAGAAATAGAAAAGAATGGAGGAGCATAAGCTTGAAGATATGAGGCCATGAGAACAGGGACTGATCCCCCGAAAGAAGATCTAGAGAGTTTCAAGGAAGCGGCGCAACCCCACAAGGGGTGTAATCGCCACCACATATATACCATTATCCTTGGTATAGACACGCTGGCGACCTACGGAGCCACTATCTGCGCAGCGTAGCGTAGGATCACGCTGCTAACACCTTCCACACGGGTCGCTCAGTTGAGCGCAATTCAGTCCCAAACGGAGAAGTGAAGTTGGTACCATTTCGTCCAATGGTACCCATGACAGCCAGGTCACCGTCCCGCCGTTACCGTTCACGTACTGAGGCAATGGGGTCGCCTCTGATACGAGCCCGCCGACCAAAGGAAATGAATTTGTCCGAGCGGACGCTCCTCACTCCAGTGTCGAAACCGAAGGCGTCCCCTATTACCGTTAGGGCCAGTCTGACCCCCCCCCCCCGGTATGCGCAGGACGTGCCATCCGCTGATGTTCCTGGCTCCACAACCTTGGGCGTGATGAGAGGGATCGTCCCGCTGCCCAGGCCACCATCGCCATCCCCACAGCCGCTCCAACCTACGTCCGGATACCGCCGGGGGAGGAGGAGCCGTCGTGTGGGCACAAGTGGAGTACCTGAAGGAAAAGAGTTTTTTTACCTTTTTAGTAAGGCCTATGTTAATACCAGCAGAACAATCTACCGAGAGATACTTTGACTAAACTTAACTTTGTAATTTTTATTATATTGTTTGTTTCACGGAGAAATTCGCAATTTAAATTTTGTAGTTTGCACTGGTATTATACGACTTTAGTCAAAGTATCTCTCGGTAGATGGCTCTGCTGGTATTAACATACATCTACAGGCCTTTCACCATCGTAGATGATCATATGATCACCACCAGCACAACGAGTTATTGTCTCTGCTCCAGGAGTCCACTCACTGTGGACCGGACAGAGAACACAGGTTACACCACACTGAAGAGCACCAATAAGTGCGAAACGCGTCTGTGTTTACTTATTGTGCTGGCCGACTTCTTACGATGGCTTCATGGAAGTTGACTCAGAAGTTGTAAACTAGTGAAACTAGACGTAACTTTGTAATTCTTATTAAATCACCAACCAGATTAAGTTTTGCCCAACACTAGTATGTAGGGTGACACTGAAAGACGGGTCACTCAAAATAACTTTTTTTATTTATAATTATTTTTTGTTTGTTGATATATTTGTAAACTAGGCTTAGGGGCTCACGAATCATGGTTTTCGGCATGATAGTAGCGCTTGCGTTTTAACCGAAATTGACATTTACTTCCATATTTCAGATGACACATCTTTATATTTTTGTAATGTACGTAAAATTACGAATTCAACGATATGCTTGATGTGCATTTTTATTTAAGAAATAAAATACAAAAACGTAAGAGAAAATTATGAATAATTAACCTGCTGAACCATGATATCAGGCAAGCTGTGGAAAAAGTTGATATAATATTGACTAATATTTAAGTTAATCGTTTAAGTTATATTTGTAAGATTCTATATTTTGTTACAAAAAAAATGATCAATTTATTATGACATTCTACCTGATATGGCTTACCAGGTTATTTATTTTCATGGCACTCGTAAAAAAAATATAATATAATTTCCAGTTTTTAATTTCATAGGTGACTAGGAATCGTAATAATTCAAAACTTGTTCAAAAGTAAAGTGTTTTACAATAATACAGACTACCTATTTGAATGCTAATTATCAAGGATGTAATAATAATAATAATAATAATTTATTTAACTACTTTACATAATATAAATATACGTTTGTAGCAGGTCATAATATTACATAAATATTTAAAAATCTTACAAGTTTAAAATACGAGATATACAGTGTCGTCCTAGTTAAGTTACTACGAACGGGGTAATTAGAAAATCATTAATTGTATAAAATCATTGTGATAATAGATATTTCTTAATTTTATTTTTGAACTGTTGACAATTAAGTGCTCTAATATTATTTGGTACATGGTTATATAAATTTAGATCTAAAGAGTTCCTAGCTGAACCCATGAGTCTAGAACGAGGAATTCTAATGTCATCGGCTTGTCGCGTGGCGTGCTGGTGAATTTCTTTGTTTTGTTTGTATAAATGTCTGTTTTGGTGAATTTCTATTAACGAAAAATACATGTATAAAGTAAGTAGTGGCATAATGCCTGATTTTATGAAATGAAGTTGACAGTGTTCTTTCTGTTCAATGTTAACAATCAATCTTACCATTTTTTTTTTGTAATCTAAAGACTCTAATTGCGTGTGTAGAGTTTCCCTATATAGTTACGGCATACGACAAGTGACTATGGAAAAGACCAAAATATACATTTATGAGACTTTGAATATTTAAATATTTTTTCAGATTTCTAAAGAGATATATAATGGAAGATAGAGTTTTACATAATTTATCTACATGTACAGACCAGTTCATGTGACTGCTAATATGCAACCCCAAAAGTTTAACAGAGTTTCTTTGGTCGTTTTTAGGATTTGGAGATAAAATTAGTCTTTGTGTTTTTTCTCGATTTAATTTAAGGTTATTTAAGGCAAACCAAATTTCTGCATCATTTTCAATGGTGGTCATTTGTGTTAGGAGATTATCAATACTTTTATCAGAGGCTATAAGGGTAGTATCGTCTGCGAATAGGATGCATTTTTGAGGATGCATGAAATCAAAAAGGTCATTTATATAAATATTAAATAGTAAGGGGCCTAAAATAGACCCCTGTGGAACTCCATGTTCATTTGGGAGACAGTCAGAGAGTGAATGATGTAAGTATACACATTGTAATCGATCTTGAAGATAAGATTTTAAAAGCATAAGTGGTATGCCTCTAATTCCACAGAGTTCTAGTTTTCACCCAACATGATATGGGAAACGCAATCGAACGCCTTGGATAGATCGCATAGCGTAATAGCAGTTAGTTTATGATTCTCAAATCCCTCAACTATCTCTGTAGTAACTTTAGCTAGAGCTTTAGATGTTGAACTTGATTTACGGAAACCGTACTGACAGGGATTAAGTATGGAGAATTTGTCAATATATGAATCAAGCCTTTTTTTAATTAATGCTTCAAATATTTTACCAATTATGGGCAGTATGGAAATTGGACGATAATTATCTAACGACGATGTATTACCTTTTTTATGTATAGGTATGACTTTCGCAACTTTGAATGCATTCGGAAAAATCCCACCGTATATGCATTTATTAAGGAGATTAGTCAATGGTGGTGATATAATATCGACAACTGGTTTAATAATTCTACTATTTAATTCATAAATATCTGGGCAAGATGAGTCATTTAAGTTAAGTATGGTAGATGTGACTTCGTCCTCAGTAACATGTTCCATAAAAAATGAATTTGGTTGCGGAATAATGTTTTGAAGTGTAACATTATTATCTGAACCGGTATTAGGGAGTGTGTTTAAAGTATTTATACCAACTTCACTGAAAAATTTGTTAATTTCGTTACCAGAAAAATTAGGAGTTTTACTGTTACTCGTCTTATTTTTCTCGTGGTTAACAAATTTCCAGCAGTCCCGTAATTTATTGCTGGAATTACTGAGAAAATTTTCGTATGCCATTTTTTTAGCTATTAAAATTTTCTGGGTATATATAGAATGCAGCTTTTTGAATATGGTGAAATGTTCCGGTGAACGAGTGACATTGCAAATATGCTTAACTGCAGATAAGGTGTCTCTAATTTTTCGTAAATTATCATTAAGCCAATTAAAGGGCATAGCAGAAGGCTGATATTTTTTAAGTGGAAAAATAGTACATACCATATTTTTTAAAGTTGACACGAGCTTATTTGCTAACTCATTGACATCAGCGTCCACTTGGTAAAATAGGGACCAGTCAACACTACTGAGTGAATTTCTGAATTTCTCTAATCCTTGAGTTGTAATCGATCTTTTCATTTTCAAAACTGGTAAAGTACTGAAGCTTGATAACTTTGTGAGAGTAAAAGATACGCCGCTGTGGTCAGAGAGACCAGGATCGATTGCTTTAGAAGTGTAGGAATCCGACGTGAGATTTGTTAGTATATTATCTATACATGATGCGGACGTTTTTGTGATTCGTGTATAGTCTGAAATAGTGAAATGGATATTAAAAGAGTTAATGAGTGTTAACATTTCTTTAGTCGTTGCATTGTCATTTAAGAAATGAATATTAAAATCTCCTAACACAATGATATTTGTAAGATTTTGTTAAATGTGTCAATAATTGTTCTAATTTATTAAAAAATATACGTAAGTCACCAGAACTCGACGAACGGTAAGCCGTTATGACTGCTATTTTTGATTCATGAAATACAACTCCGCAGAATTCAGCATGGAACTTTATACAAAATTTAGATAAATCCAAAGGTTTATATTTTAAATGATTTTTGATAAAAATATAAACCCCGCCGTGTTCTTTATCATATTCTCTACAGTAGCTATTGGCTAAGATATAATTTGGAATATTTATTGTACTGAGATTCGGGGTATTTAACCAGTGCTCGGCCAGGCAAAGTATGTCACTGTTGTCAGACTCTAAAAATAAACATATTTCGTCAACTTTATTAGACAGACCCTGTATATTTACAAAGAATATAGATATATTTTTACATATCTTATTATTTATGTCTTCTGTCATCGTTTGAAGAAAGTTAGGTTGGATTTTTGATTTGGTGTTCTCCGTGTTTCCGAAAAAACCGATATCTTTGAATAAATAATCCTGATGGCCAAAACTCTGGTTTATTTACATCCTCGAGTATATCTGTATCTAGGCCTACTTTAAATGATTTATTGGTACTTTTATATGTGTGGTGTTTTGAAATTTTTTCCACAGTAAACACTTTGTTGGGGAATTTTTTCATTAAATAATTTGTTAAGACCTGCGTAGTAGTTGTACTCGCTGCTCGGCCAACGTATAGCCAGGCCTTTTTATCAGCGGCTCTCAATCAAATGCATGTTGCAATGCCGAAATAGATTAATTTTGCTAATCAGACAATACATTGATATTTCTTGAATTAATGCATTAACTTTTGTATTAAAATTACTTTTAACTTATGTTCAAACAATTTATTTTCAAATACTCATGTCTCTCATATTGAGGAAGTAAGTGACACCATTAGCCATTATTAAGAACACGCATTATGAAAGTATTAATAGAAAGCTTTGTTACCACAAAATTAACCCCTATAATTTTATATTACGGTACAACACAAAATAATACATTAAAAATCGTGAATTATATGTTGGGTAGTTGGCCATGCGAACTAAGGTTTCCAGACAGTAGAGAAAGTGTCTATAGTAAAACACTAAACTAAAGCATTGCCGTGTTCGTGTCTCAGAACAAACGCATGTGCGTACCGTATGTATATAAAGCAAATAAATTATCTAGAACGCATCATTTATCATCAGTCATATTCTTTATGAGTAACATGAATCTTCTAGCGGTTAGTATTATCGTATAGTGTGTAAATCAAGTTTTCTTAATATTAGTGATCTTTTCCAAAATTCAAATGAATTTCGAATTTTAATAATTTTCTCTTTCTAATCTCGTCTTTGTAAATATACGGGAGTGTACATACTTTTTGAGCGGGTAATATAATATAAAGGGTGTGTGTCCAACATAAGGATCTACAGCACTACAAAATATATAAAGTCGGTGAATTTAGATAAAAGTTAAGAGGCTATTTTAGCGGTGTACTGTTTATCCGGGAAAAAATTGTGTTACTAGATACATGTGAACATATAAATTTTACATTTTTTTTATTTTTGCATATCTCTGCCACATAAGAGATAATACCGAATTTTGGTTTGCACTTTCTCATTTCGAGATAATATGCCGGTTAGAATTTTTCTATAGACGCCATTGTGAAAAGTAAGAGTTTTTTTTTGCTTTCCAGCGATGTCTAACCTACCTATGTTCGTTTGTTTCAAACAGCTAAAATCCAACTATTATTAAATTACAGTATTATCAAATGTTTATATTTAAGTTTATTTAATTTATTTTCATACTTATTTTTAACTTACTCAGCAATAAAACATTTTTTAAATTTCGTATTGAATATGTTGTAGCCTACTCTCACGTCCATATAAAAGTATTTCAATTAGTTGAACTAAATATAATTAATTAGAAAATTATCAATGGAAATAAGAAATTATAATCTATAATTGCATATTTCACTTGTTTTATTGCCATAACTATTGTTTTTAACCTGTTTAGAATGAATTACGTCCACATAAAAATTGTAACTAGAGCATCAAAATTCAATAATAATTTAAAAAATATATCATCGTCATTCGAAGGAGCTGAAAAAGTGCCTTAAAGAATTGCAAACTAAAATCCAATATTATTTCAAAAGGAGTTATTTACAAAATAATACACAGAAAAATTTATATTTTCACCGACTAAACAACTCTTATGATCCTCGTGATACCCATGTTGGACACGTTATCTCAAATACTGGCTTGTCTATCACAACTATATATAAATAAATACATTCGTTTATATACATGATTGTATGAAACGTCGATTTTGTAAGAATAAATGCTGTATGACTGACATTTCGAGTATTTGTTAACCAGTAATCTACTCCAAGGTCGCGAATTTTTCCCACATTTATTGGTTTTATTTATAAAAGATACATGCATGATTTGGCATGTATTATCAGTAACACAAGTGTACAATGTTTTAGATTACCTTATTTACACTGCTCGTAGCGTCAGTTGAACGATGTGACAGTGTAGAAGAAAAGAGGAATGAAAAACGTGGTTCAGATTTTGAATCATATGGAAGCCATAGTTACAGCGGTGGACACGAATTCAGCGGAGGATATGGCTTCAGCGGTGGACATGGATTTGGAGGTGGATACGAAAGCGGCGTTGGAGGCTTTGGATTCGGCGGCGGTTTCGATGGAGGCATTGACAGTGGCTTTGGTGGTGGTAGCACCTCAGTAAACACAATTACCCAAACTTTCCCCGTCCCAGTACCGCAGCCCTATCCCGTGACAGTGACTCAACAGGTGCCTGTGCCCCAGCCCTATACCGTGCCTGTATCTGTACCCCGACCAGTGCCGGTATCCGTGCCGCAGCCCTACACTGTTACGGTGCCGCGACCTTATCCCGTAACGGTGAGGCGCCCGTATCCTGTGCCCGTACCACAAGTTGTACCGCTGCCCGTACAGCAACCCGTACCTGTATCCGTGCCCCAGCCTTATACTGTTACCGTGCCACAACCTTACACCGTACGTGTTCCTCAAACCGTGGTCGTGCCAGTACCAGAACCCGTTGTAGTCGGTGGAGCTGTTACCGGTGGATCAGCATTCGGTGATGGTTTTGATGGAGGGGTAGAAGCATTTGGTGGATATGGAAAATTTGGAATCGGACATGGAGGTTCTAATGGTATTGACAAACATTAAATTTTGTGAATATGCAAATTATTAGTTACATTTTTTTTTACTTTTTATTGTATTATATAAAAAAATATTTTCTAATAAAATTTAATATGAAATATTAACAGTGTTATGTAGTACTACATTAATTTTTATTCCAGGAAAATCAGTTTATCATTATAACCGTAAATAAAATATGTAATCGTATTATTAAAAATGTCGTTTCATGTTATACATACTCATATTTTTAAGTAATACTTTCATGTCATCCACTTCATGAGTTAAAATTTTGAGTTCTTTAGAGAATTGATTACGTCTTCGATTTTCTTGACAGGATAATGAGACCTTTTTAACTGCTGATTAACAACAATTTTATAGACTACACAAAGTCTAACTGTGCCGTCTGGTTTTGGAATCACTACCATAGGAGACCCGCAGTCGCTGGTTTGGATTTTCGAAATAATACTAACGCGCTCTAGATAATTTAATTCTTGTTCCACTTTCTCTCATAGCGCATATGGAATATTACGTTCTTTGTGGAACACTGGTTTTGCTCCTTGTCTAAGTTGAAGGGAACATGACATAATGGGTATTTTCCCGACATTTTGTTGAAATATATTTTTGAATTTGTTAATGATTTCTCGAACAGGGTCAATATTGGAACATTTTACGAGTTTTCCATTTTTGAAATTTCTTAGTTTTATAAGAATAGTTTTACGAGATTACTACATTTTTTCTTGATATTTGATCTATTAAATTCGAAGAAGTTGAATCATTTGAAGAAGTCTCGAGTACTGTTGCTTATTCGACGGTGGCTTGGAATCCTCTGATAAATTAAGTACGAAGTAAAACATAGTTTTACTTTCTCACCGCATTTGCATTTACATTCGCACTCATTTCCAAATTCACAATCCTGTATTTTTAATACACAATTAAAAAATCTATGTTGTTGAACTACTATATTTACTTTAGGGCAAAGATGTTTTTCCATTATATCCATAAGGTTTGGATAATCTATTTTGGTAACTAACCCACAGCAGCCACTGAACATAAGATTTTGTAACCATCAGCTCCAAATGAGTTAATGAAAAGTTGCTTTGATTTGGCCTTATTGTTAAGTATGTTTATCATTTGTAAATAATTTTCGAAACAATTTCTATATTGTTTGAATGACTCCTTATTTGAAATAAAATTTTCGAAATTTGGTAAGAAAGATGGGGCTGGGTAAGTATTCTTATCTTTATGCTATTCTGTTTCTACATTCAGTTTCTTAATTTGTGAAATGAGCTGAAGATTTGATTGCTGCATATCAGTGATGAGTTAACTAAAACTAATACAATTACACCTTAACCTCTGAACAGAGTTGTTAGACCTCTGGCATGGTTTACATGTTGAGTAACCTCAACTACTCTGCTTAAATTTGTACTACTGATGATGAGAACTTAGTTCTCGAAATACGTATATAGCTAATTTTATTATTTTAAGGTTAAGGGGAAATTGTATTAGTTTTAGTTATAATATAACCTGAGACTCCTCTTATTATTATAAGTGATGAGTTGTCAAAAATTGTTGAAATTGTTCGTTATCCATTTTCACCTCTCGCTAAGAGAGGAATTGGATTCATGCTAATAATCGCATATTAAGATTTTAGTGAATAAGCACATTTTAAGGTCCCTAGAATCCGATTATAACATTTTTACGATGATGTCTGTGTGTGTATGTGAGTGTGTGTGGATGTGTGGCGGATCTAGTAGGCCGTCACGTTACTACTCCAACAAAATATTATTGATAAAACAATTTAATTATTATATTTAAAAGAATAAACATGTCAAAATTCTTGTCCTGCATAATTTATATATTTTATTTATTTTACATTTTCTACATTTGTAATTTGAAGTAATATACAAATATTACATTGGTGACCCCGACGTGAGTAGAACCGCATCTTTCTCAATCGCTAGTGCAAGCGTATTTGTAGTCATAAATTCAAGCCGTCAATCAAAGAACGTCTCCACCTAACGTTGAAGCAGATGAAGCAATCTGGCCTTTACAAAACCTTCAGTGAGTGTTCCCGGCAAGAAGAGAGACAACGGCAAAATAGTAGAACTCACCGCACAGATCGTCGACTTGAAATCCTCCCTCAAGAAGGACAAGAACGAAGCCAACGCATCTCAGCAAGTACAAGTCCAACAAGCTCAAACCCATTTTAACATTACACAAAACAAACAACATACACAAACGTCACATGTCACTTCACACACATCACAAAACATAACTTGAAAATTTTTCTGGCATCTTCATCTTCGCTTTTTCTTCCTTCCTCCACCAGTAGCACTTCTACTGGCTCTGGAACCATCAAACATTTCCTCTGTCGGCAGACTCACTTGCCCGGGAAATCTATCTCCTTTCTTATAGATAAACGTCTATAACCCAAAAAGTCCAGAAAAATTTTCAAGGACACAATCACAACAATCAATCAATCACCTAATAATTTTCACCAACAAACAAGCTTCTTCATGAAACAACCTGTACTTGTACCTATGTATCTTTGTATTTTAAAATTTTGAATTGTATCGCTTCACTAGGCGGGGGGTAATGTGGCGGATCTAGTAGGCCGTCACGTTACTACCCCAACAAAATATTATTGATAAAACAATTTAATTATTATACAGGGTGTCCCTTAACTTGGTGCACAAACTTTAAGGGCATATAATACTGATCAAAATGAGTAAAAAAGCTCAGTCAAAATGTGTCCGATCTTTAATAGTTTCCCAGATATAACGCAGTGAAAAATGAGTTTTTACGAGATTTACCTTTGCTATCTCGAAAACTATAAGAATTACGATTTTGATTAATTGAGACTTTTTGTTTACCTTTGAGAGGTAATCTTAGATGGCCTTTTGTTATTTTATAAAAATCAAAAGTGAAATGTTGTGGCGACCTTGGTCAATATTTAATTTTCATATAACTACGTAACTATAAGAAATTGAGAAAAATGTTTCATATAAAATTTTATTGTTTTTTATAGTCTTTTTACTGACATAGACAAAATTTTATTCGATCGCTATCTTTGTCAGTTTTTCTTAGATTTTTCGCTTTTCTCGGAAACAGTTGAAGATCATTCCTATGTTGATGAAGCTTTTTTATTCATTTTGGTCAGTACTATATGCCCTTAAAGTTTTTGCTCGAAGTTAAGGGACACCCTGTATTTAAAAGAATAAACATGTCAAAATTCTTGTCCTGCATAATTTATATATTTTATTTATTTTACATTTTCTACATTTGTAATTTGAAGTAATATACAAATATTACAGATGTGTGTGTGTGTGTGTGTGTGTGTGTGTGTGTGTGAGTGTGGGGTTGTTATAGGTACGATTTCTCAAATTCTATAAGACTAAAGACCTATGTAACTATTGATTCCTCAATCTAACAGTAATGGGAAGAGTTGAATAGGTTCTGGTAACAGTTGGATAACCCGAAGTAGTAGTATTTTAACAAAAATCTTATAAATATTATGTTTTGAAAATTTATGTTATTACAAATATTAAAAAACAAAATCCTCTAGCCGACACATTTAATTTTTTTATTATAACTTCTATAGATTCAAAGATATACATATATAATCTATAAAATAATCTGTTGTAGTAAATCTCACAGCCTGCTCACAGCCCAAATATCTCCATGGTAACTACTTGAGAAATTTAAATGTGTGTAATTGACAGATAAATGTCACTAATTTCAGTATCAATATACTGCAGGCTTTTTCTGGGAACGATATTTAATATTTCTTATTGTATTATTAATTATATATTTAAAATTGTAGGTATATTACATGAACCCTTCAGAAATACCGCCAACCCCGTTAATGAATTGGAAAAACGAACATTTAGAAGAAATGGGTAAAACTTGCTCATAGAATGAATTTAAAATTATAGAAAATACGTAAATATAAAGATTAGATGTAATTAGAATTTTTTATTTGTACTAGAAATTTTAAATACAATGCTTATAAATAAATCACAATGGAAGCCCTTTCCATTGTATTGTATTGTATTATTCAATTCTATACACAATAAAATTGGTGACGAGGTATAGTAATTGAACATTATTTATCAACGTTTGTAATTACGTCGAAAAAAAAATACCTCTCGCCCAGAAGTGGCACTTTACATGAAGCCTATAATAGATTTTAATGAAAAACTGTTTTAAAATATAATCCAAAACTTTTCAAATTTGGTATACAAGACTTTTATGTCAATCGAAATAACATAATAGATTTTGGTTAATATAGGCTAACCGGAAGTGGTACATTACTTGAAGTTGTTAACAGTTTTTCTTGAAAAAATAAGATTTTATTTTGATTTTAGAAATAAATGCTTCAAATAAAAGTTTTAGAGAATTAATTTCTGCGTCTAGCGCATCAAGTATAATTAAATTAGCCCTTTGTATAAGCGAGATATGTAAATTTAAAAATTATATACTTTTTGTTTTTGTAATAAAGCTTGCTATGGATTAGGACAAAAACATAAAAACAAAGTTCATGTCAAATTACGTTAAATACGTGCAATTTTATGATTCGTACCATAACAAATATTATATTTTTATTGTGAAATTAGTCATATTCATTGTTGTAATCAAATATTTCTTTGTTGTAATCAAAACTCTCTTTAAAAAGAACCGGGTTAGAATAATGTTAATTTAAGAATAATAGTAGTAAATGAATTCTTTTTTGTTCTATATCAAAATATTTCTAGGGCTTGGCTTAAGCCTGTCAATATTTTGTAATTTAATTATTAAAAAAATATGTATAGTTTAATAATCGTACAAGGAAGTCATGTGGTGTCCACATCAGATTTTTTGTTTTTGTAATAAAGCTTGCTATGGATAAGGACAAAAACATAAAAAAAAGTTCATATCAAATTACGTTAAATAAGTGCAATTTTATGATTCGTACAATAACAAATATTATATTTTTATTGTGAAATTAGTCATATTCATTGTTGTAATCAAATATTTCTTTGTTGTAATCAAAACTCTCTTTAAAAAGAACCGGGTTAGATTAATGTTAATTTAAGAATGATAGTAGTAAATGAATTATTTTTTGCTCTATATCAAAATATTTCTCCGGCTTGGCTTAAGCCTGTCAATATTTTGTAATTTAATTATTAAAAAAATATGTATAGTTTAATAATCGTACAAGGAAGTCTTGTGGTGTCCACATCAGATTTTTTTGTAAAGGCAAAACGGCGTATGCCCAAAAAACTAAAGAAACATTAAGGTCCAAACTGATCGCCAAGGAAACTTTTTAAGCGGCTGAATGGCAAACCTATTATTGCTCGGTAAATCCCAAAAAAATACACAGTTTAGTACAAAACTCAAACTTAAATTAAATGAGGTGAATGAATAACAAAAATTGCGCAGTCGTGAACTGCCTACAAGTACAATTTGGAGCTAGGATGATTTATGATGGGCTGAAAATGAAAACGATTTAGACATAAGATGAAACGCAAAGCGCAACCGGACGTCAAACGAGTTGTAAGAAAATACGTGCTCGTCGCTAGCAGAAAATATTCACTCAATCACTCAATTCTCACTAAAGCTAGGGCTCACTACAGATCGAAGAAACGAGAACAACTGAAATAAAATCTGTAGTAACCAAAGGATGAACTCAGCAAAATGCAAATTTAAAGTTAGATAACTTTGTTGAGAATTGTAACCTAATGTTAAATAAAATTCGCAACGCGACCGTGAATATATTGCAAACAAATTATCTTTACTAAACTCACTCGCTCAATATGCATACCAAGGATTGGGTGTAAGAAAGGTGTGGTTGTCTGTGTCTGAGTCGGAGTGTGAGAATGGAGATGTATAAATCCCAAGATTGTTAGTATGTTTTAGCTATATGAAAGATGAAGGTGATTTAAGGGTTCGGAGTAAATGGTTGCGAGAAACAGACGGAAAAGGGGAGTGAATACCTATCTAAACAGGAGTATATTGCATTAAAGTTAAACTGAACTACAAAAATAACTATGGTGTACAAAAGCAAAAAATGTGGTATATTCGTCGACACAAAATCCGAAGGAGGCGAGGTTAGCTCTCCAGCAAGAAAGTTAGGCAGTAATTACGAGATAAGAGTTAACAAATTTGAAATGCCTCTTTATTAGGGCACGGGGAACCTGGCGAACAAGGTAAAGTTCACTAATAATGGGGATTAAGAATTTAAGCTGAACTACTTATTAAAAGAAACCACAAACTAAAGTGATGTTGTAATGTTGGCAAAATGGTCAGAAAACGGTATACCCGGCTACCGAAAACGTGAATCCAATGCCACGCTGCGGCGTACTAGGAGAATTTATAACCAAAATTAAGCAAAATAAAAAAATGTAGATTACGACACCGTAATAGAAAAATCCCACGACTTCAACGAAAGCGGCAGAAACCAAAAAAATCGTGAGAATTCTTAACTACGCGCAACAGCTTGGCAAGGACGTCACACCGCTTTCACAGTCCGGTAGCAAGAGAGCCAACGCCCTATCTTGCGTGTTCAGCTGCGATCAGGAAGACCTCTACCGCCAAACTCGCAAAACAGAAAAAAGGCAGGGGCGTATTCAATAAAAAATAAAATCGGTGTTGGCCGTCACAACACCATTAACAGGACAAAATATATGAAAGTATTACGTGTTTCATAATTTACATTAATTCAAGTTATAAATTTAAACTAATAACGAAAGTAAATAACAAAATATAAGCTATTAACATATATTAATAATATTAGGTATTTCTTGTGATTCACAATTGCCTTAAACTATTATATGTCACATTGAAAAAGTCAAAAATGTTACAGACTCCATTTGTATTAGTGCACATAATATTTACTGGAGATCTAGTAAGTAGATTAGTTCTAGCAAACTTAGTTAAAAAGGCTACACATGTACGAGTTGACAATCTCGGTACAAAAATGTTAATGAGACTTAAGATGATGGGGCAGTTTGTAATATTGTTTAATAATTTATACAAAAGCAGAAGAGATATATTTTTTCGACGATGCAGTAGGGAAAGAAAGTTAAATCGCTGCAACAGAATAACGTGGTCTATTCCCCTGGGTGGATATTAGTTTTCTTGTCTGTAACACATATATTTCAGAAATCGTCTCTGTATTGATTCTAAATCATTAACAAGACAGTTACATATGGCATACCAAATTAGAGCACAATATTCGAGTTTAGATAATACAAAACTGCAATACAATATGCTTACCATATTACAACATTTTGTATTTCTGATGATAAATCCTAAAAGTATGTTACAAGATATTATAACATTAAAAAAAAATTAAATGACAAGCTTGATTCATTGTAGAAGTGCGCTCAAGAATATGACTGGCTACGCAATAATGAAATATAATAGGATTTTTTTTACGGTGGTATGAAAGTACTTTACATTTGGCTGGATTTAATTTTAAATTATTATTTATACACCAGTTATTGATTTTATTAATAGATAATTGTAATGTATTACAATCATTTAAGTTAGCTATAGCAGAATATACTTTAAGGTCATCAGCAAATAATAAATTCATACATTCCAGTTCTTCACATATGTCATTTATATATAAACTGAAAAGTAAAGGACCTAAATTGGAGCCTTGTGGGACACCAGACGTCACAATAAACATATGTGATTTATATCCATTGTACTGAATATACTGTTGTCTCTGCTTCAGATACGATTTAAATAATGACAGCAAAGAATTACTTAGGCCAAAGTTGTTTGGTTTCTGTAATAAAATACTATGATCAATTTGATCAAAAGCTTGTTGGATATCCATATAAATGACATCTGCCTGTCCTCCTTATCCACAATTTCACATAAAAATGTTATGTAAGGACCATTAGATTGGTTGCCGTAGACCTTTGTTCTCGGAAGGCATGCTGAGAATCTGAAAGTTTATGTTTAACACTTTTATATAAACATGAATACAATAAAATATCAAAAACTTTGGCGAAGTTACACAAAATCGATATGAATCTATAATTAGTAATATTAGCAACATCACCTGCTTTAAAAATAGAGCATACTTCAGAAATTTTCCACATATCTGGAAACTCACTGTTGGCAAGAATTAAGTTGTATATATAACAAATTGGTTCAGATAACGGATACGCACAGTCCTTTATAATGAAAGCTGGAACCTGATCTATTCCCGCAGTCATTTTGTTTTTCATTTTGTGCATGTTGTCGAACACTTCATCAGGTGTGACTGCCGGTAAGGATATGATATCAGAACCACTGTTTCCTTCTGAGATGTCAGCTGATGCGTATTGTTGGTAAACACTGGAGAAGTAGCATGCAAAAGCATTTACTATGGACTGCGAACCATTAAACTGTGTGTGGTCATGGTACATATTACCGGGGACACGTGACGATTTTTTCTTAGATTGTATAAACGCCCAGAAACTATTTGAATTTTCTTTTATAGAAGTTTCAGTTTTATGAAGAAAGCTTTTATATGCATCTGCCACTTGATTTTTAATTATTTTCCGTAGGGTCTTAAACTCTTCTAAATGACTATCATCTTTAGTTCTTTTAAATTTCTCATGGATTTTATGCTTTTTCTTTATGTTGATAATAATTTCTTTGGTGTACCACGAAGGAAAATTATTATAACTTTTATTTTGTTTATAATATGGGACGTGAGTATCAAAAATTTGTCTAAGTATTTTGTGAAGTTCACCACAAGCACAATCAACGGTTCTAGTTTGATAAAGAGTTGTCCAGTCCACATACAATAAATCATTATAAAGTGCTGGAAAATTAGCTTTTTTGAAATTATAGTTTTTATCATGTTCATTGACGCAAAAGTTGTTATGTTTTATTAATCTAAGATTGGCGATGATTTCCAAAGATGGATGGTGCAAATCTTCATGGACGTATTCTAGTTCAGACTTCGTAATCGTGCAGTTGATATTGGATGCGACAGTGTCTACAATTCTTCCATGTGCATTTGGGATGGTATTTACTTGTTCCATATTTAGAAATTCACAAAAATGATGGAATATATTTGTCTTTATATCATTCATATTACCATGGATTAAATTGGTGATGTTAAAATCACCAGTAATAATAATTTCACTGTCAAGTAAATATTCCATTGTAATAAAGGTATCGAAGAATGTTTCCATTTCAAACGCAGATGTATTTGGCGGGATATAAATAACAAAAATAAGAATTTAGAGTTCCTCGCATTAAGTCGACATCCAACAATATCAATTGAGGGAAATGTGTCCCTCATTGTACTCAGATCAATTTCTTTAATTGAGAAGATGTTATTGACTGCAAGTAGTACTCCACCGCCCTTACTAAGTTCCACTGTATCAAATTGTCTGTCACATCGAAAAACACTGTAATTATCAGGAAATAGTTCCTCACTACCGATAGAATCACTTAGCCATGTCTCAGTTATGCAAACTATGTCAAATAAGCAAGTGGAGGATGATGAATAAAACCGTTCACATTTACTATTAAATCCTTGCACATTTTGATAAAACATATTGACACAAGTATGGTTATTTGTTGTATGACTGTTGGGCCTTAGTTGTTTAAAGAAAGACATTATTTTTGGTTTTTCTTGGACATATTTGATGATGAGGTCCTTTTCGCCACTAATCTTTCTAGTCTCAAGTTCAGCTCTTACTTTCTTGTAGTATACTATTTGTTGCGGGGTTCTATCAAGTGATATTCTGATGTCTTTGAACTTATCATCGACTTTTATTTTTCTTATATTATGACTAATATCATGCACTTGATTAACTTCACGGAGCTTTATTTTAATTGGACGATTTTTGTTGTCGAATTTCCCAAGGCGTATATGTATAATTTGAGTAGTATCTATAGTAGAACTTACTTGACTAATTATTTCAATTACAGTATTTTTATCAGTTTCTATACGCGTACTACTACTTTTATCCGTTGGTTCTTGAAGGCCGTAAATGATTAAATTGTTTTTCCTATTGTCCCTATCATTGATTTCCGTTATTATATCTTCAAAATCATAGTTAATGCCTCTTGCAAATTAATCTTGTTTTTATTGAATTAATCTCTTTTTTTATATCCTGTATGAGCACTTTAAGATCTTCATCGTGTTTATCTTTAGAAGAACATTTTAGACAATAGTAAATTACTTTCTTAGTCTTACAGGTGTTTAACTCAGTACGAGTAAGTTCTGTGCAGGTAGAGTGATAAGGATCCTTGCAATAATCATACCGGATACAAGTTTCAATGCTTAATTCTTCTTTACAATTTTTGCAAACTAGGATACGCATTGCGAATTCCGGTAGGTAAGACTGGTTGCGGTGCGACAAGCGTACGGCAATTCGTTATTTTGAGAATCGTGCAAGGTAAGCGACTTAAGACAAGTGCGTACACCTAATTAAACACTATGATAGTTCGAGTGAAAAAATATAAAAAGTTTCTTAAAAAGTCTTTTTACTTACGAATGTTCCAAAAAAGTAATCACTTTAGGTTAAGCACAATTTATCACTTTAATACGAGAAATAAACAAAAATAAAATTAGATTATGACAATAGAATTTAACATAAAAAACTGCAACTGCACTAGCACACGTTTAATCATGATAAAAATTCTTCTTATCTCGTCTTAATACTTTACATATAAAATGTTTTTATCAAAATTTTATTACTTTTGCCGTACATCTCAACACTCACGTTTATGCGCTTGTCTCTATTGTATTGTATAGTTTCTCTTATTTGTGCATGTCGAATTTGAATCCCATTATGTTAACTTGCTATTACCGTTATCATTGTTATATTTTTATCGTACGTACAGTTATATACCTTGTAGAATATCTAGCCACTTTGCGACGTCTATTATGGTTAAATTTTGAGAATGTTTACGTTTTTTTGCGACGAAGCGCGATTAACCGTGTCGAAGAACCTGCAACCGCATATCTGATATCCCCATTTTTTTTTAATTCAGTACATTGTACCTCTTTTGTGTTGCACTGTGCAGTATATATAAAAAAATGTGCTTTATTTTTAAACATTTTTTTTAAAAAAAAGCTGAATGTGGTTACTGGTACGCTATGTAACCACAGTCTGTTGTACCCTAAATCTTGTGCTTTCGATTCATTTGTGTTTAATTTGTGCTTCACTGTGCAGCATTTGAAATTAGTGTGATATTATTTTTAAACATTTTTTTTAAGTAATCTTAATGTGGTTATAGGTACGCTGTGTAACCACATTCTGTTGTGCCCTAAACTTTGTGCTTACGATTCATTTGTGTTTAATTTGTGCTTCACTGTGCAACATTTAAAATTTATACATAATACACAGGATTGACGGAAGGTATTGTGCTGGCCACAACAGATTTTTTTGGAAAGGGTTTATATCGGGCCACTCAAAATAACTTTTTTATTTATAATTATTTTCAAATTTTATTTATATATTTATAAACTAGGCTTATTAAAATTCCGAATTTAACGATACGGTTGAAGTGCATTATTATTGAAGAAATATATTACTAAAACCTAAAAACGTATGAGAAAATTATGAATAATTAGCCTGGTAAGCCGTATCAGGTAGGTTGTGATAACGAATTGATTATTTTTTGTAACAAAATATAGAATCTTACAAGAATAACTACTTTTTATGCAATTAACTTACATATTACTCAATATTATCTCAACTGTTTTCACAGCTTGCCTGATATCATGGCTTAATAGGTATTTATAATTTTCACTTACATTTTTGTAATTTGTTTCTTTAATAAGAATTCACTTCAAGAATGTCGTTGAATTCGTAATATTACGTATTTTCCAAATATATAGGTGTCCCACTTGAAATAGGAAAGTTAATGTCACTCCCGGTTAGGGTTGCCAGATCTGTAATGTTGTTTACCCGGATATAACGAACGGTAGTATTTTAAGATGCAAATTATATAAAAAATCAATTTTTATTTCAAATTTAAATACAAAAACAGTAATCTTAGGTCAGGAAGTAGAAAAATACATATGTATGTAGGTATAAAAAGAAAAGTAGGTACTCTCATTTCAATAAACACAAAACACCTACACTAAATTATTACAAGCTAACTAAAATTTGTACTTTTGATTTAAATATACCTGCAGACATCAAATAGTTCTCAATTAATCCAATACTACCTCATGGCACTATTTTTCTAACGCACCCTTAATATGTTAAATATAAGATATATTATATAGGGTATGGCGTTTACTGCTTCTTGGTTTTGTTTACACAAAATGTCACGGCAGACATTACCTTAAAAACCGGACTGTCCAGGTGAAAACCGGACGTACCGGACATTGCCATCAAAACCGGACTGTCCGGGTTAAAACCGGACGTCTGGCAACCCTACTCCCGGTTAAACCAGAAGCGCTACCATCATGCCAAATACATACCATGATTTGTGGACTCCCAACCCTAGTTTACAAATATATCATGAAAATTAAAAATAATTATAAATAAAAAACTTATTTTGAGTGGCCCATTTTTCGGTGTCAGCTTGTATACACATAAACTCGATTATTTTAACCCTCGAGCAGGCGCGCTGGCGCACTGGGTGCGCCAATGGGATTTGTTTCACTATAAAACCGTTATTAGTCATAATAGGTCTGCAGTACTTTGACTATTCCTTCATCATATCTTTGGGGTTACACGAAAGTGCTTCTACGATTTTTATGGTGAAAGTGTCCTGTGTAATAAATAAAAGTTTGTAACTGTGCAACAACTGGCGCACAAGGTGCGCCGCGCGACCAGTCATGTAAGTATATTTTTCATTTATTTTTGCGAGGTTTTTCATTTGTTTCTTTGGAATAATAATAATTATATAAAATTCTGTGCAATTGTTTTAATTTGATTACTTTTTAAATCCAAATTTTTCTTTTTTGTAAGAAAAAAACATTTTATTTTATAATAATTTTGTTTTAGTGATATTCTGTGAAAAGAATTACAAAAAGATGGCCTTTAGTAATATTTTTCTCTATTATGGACCTGAGTGCCATAAATGCTCGAGTGTTGTATCCGTCAAATGAAAATAAGCCCAAAATAAAAAGGATTTTTTTTTTTGACAAATCTGTCAATAACTCTAATGAAACCTTTCTTAGCCGAAAGAGCGACAATACTTTCACTTCCCATAGATATAAAATCTTCATTAGCAAAATACAGAACGGACATACAAGAACCCAAGGAAGAAGACCCTGACCGAAAACGAAAAGGACGCTGCGAGACTTGTGGACGTTCTAAAAATGTAAACACTACAATCAGATGTGACGGGTGTAAAGCCTTTGTTTGCATAAAACATGCAACAATAAAAACTTCATGTGAGAAATGCAGTAAAATAAATGATGATACTGATTGTGTTTAGTTTGTTTATTTTCATTTTTTTATTGTTTAATTTTTATTTGTTTTTTGTTAAATTATTAACTTAATGTAAGACTACGTTAAGGGCAATAAACTATAAAAGATAATCAATATATTTGTTTATTACATTACAATATATAAGGTAATATATCGCTTGGCGCACTCTGTGCGCCGCGCGCCCTGTCATGTTATGGATATAGGCGCGCCTGGTCGAGGGTTAAATATGAAAAAAAATCTGATGTGGCCAGCACATAACCTCTCGCCGTATACTTTACCTGGCTGTATGCATAAAGCAAAGAATATTTTTATAAATACAAATAATATATTCATATAAATCTATGACGTATAAACTTCTTTATTATTCAATAATAGCATGTCTCAACATAAAGATATTTTACCATAAATTATGTTACAGTAAATTACAAAGTAGAGTTTACTATATATAAATATTAGGCTGGTAACAGCAATTTTCAATTCGAACAACCTTGTTTATTTTCTCTTCATATTCTTCTAGTAAAAACATTAATTTTGGGCGGTCTAAAATGTATATATCTGGATTGTGCATCTATTCTTACATATCTTCTTTTACATTTTATTTTTTCATACATGTTATATCTAAATAACACTAATTCCCTTTAATAAAGTGACGGATAGATTGCACTCCGATTATTCGATGTGTAATTTTGTCAATATTTACAACTTACTTGAGAAGAATTTGATAGCTTTTCCGCAATTCAAAGTTACTCTAGTCTACAGTGCTGGTGTACATTGTCCCATAATGTTTGAAACAAATTTAAGTCCTTCAACCTAGACTTGTCATCTCCATAATAGTCACAGATCAAGAATTAAGGGATTCTCCAAGTACATTTTTCTTTCATAACTCATTATTTCTGACACTGACATTTATCTGTCACAAATAATTTAAATTTTTCATGGCATCCTTTCGGTTGTAAAATTAATTACAAGATTATTTTATATATTATATTCCTTTTATCTCTAAATCTATAAAATATGTATAAAAATATTTAAATGTATCAGAAAGAGAATTTATTTTTCTTTAATATTATCAAGAAAAATTTTCAAAAAATAATATTTAGAAGATTTTTTTTCAAGAATCTTCTACTTCCGGTTGTCCAATTGTTACCAAAACCTTTTCAAATCTTCCCGGGAATGTCCGATTGGGAAATACGTTGTTAAACAAATTTTAAGTCTTATAGTTTTTGAGTAACCGTCCTTCCAACATCCCACACACACACACACACACACACACACATCCACACACACACACACACACACACACACACAGACATCATCGTAAAAATGTTAAAATCGGATTGTAAGGACCTTAAAACGTGCTTATTCAATAAAATCTGGATATGCGATTTTTAGCATGAATGCAATACCTCTCTTAGCGAGAGGTAAAAATCGAAGAAAGTTTATTTTAAATAAATTTTTAATTACATTATTTTTATTATTTTACATTAAATAACAGATGTAATAATTAAATACCGAATTGAAATAGAATATTTAATTAATTAATTTTCTTAACTGAGGTGTAATGAAAAAGAAATTAATTGCAAAGCTTTTGTATTTAATAAAAATGTTACATTTTAATTATTTGCTTGTGTTTTTTAATAATATAAAATAGAACATTATGTATGATCGTTTCTATACTACTGGATAGCAAATTTTATATACTTTTTACCTCTCGCTAAGAGAGGTATTGCCGTATTGCATTCATGCTAAAAATCGCATATCCAGATTTTATTGAATAAGCACGTTTTAAGGTCCCTACAATCCGATTTTAACATTTTTACGATGATGTCTGTGTGTGGGTGGATGTGTGTGTGTGGGATGTTGGAAGGACGATTACTCAAAAACTATAAGACTTTATATTTGTTTAACTACGTATTTCCCAATCGAACATTCATGGAAAGATCTGAAAAGGTTTTGGTAACAATTGGACAACCGGAAGTAGAAGATTCTTGAAAAAAAATCATCTAAATATTATTTTTTCAAATTTTTTTTTGGTAATATTGAATATAATTAAATTCTCTATCTGATATATTTAATTATTTTATTATATATTCTATAGATTTAGAGATAAAAGAAATATAATATATAAAATAATCTGTGTTAATAAATTTTACAGCCGACAGAATGCCATGGAAATAGTTGAAAATTTGAATGTTTGTAACTGACAGATAAATGTCAGTGTCAGAAATCCGGTGACATTACTGAAGATTTTTTCTGGGAACTACATACATTATTTTATTTCTTATTGTATTTATAGTTAAATATTTAAAATTATAGGTATATTACACATACCCTTCAGAAATACTGTTAATGCCAACAATGAATTGGAATTATCTCGAAAAATTAGAAAAGTAGGACAAAATTTCTCCATAGAATGAATTTATATATAAAAAATCTAAATGGAAAGAATTGATATAAGCGAGAATACAGCTCGAAGGAAGACGATATTGAAATGTTATAAATACAAGGTGAAATTGAAGATGGTCTCCAATCTGCAACGTAAAATACAGAAATATTGTATCTCATCGAAATAATGAATAATGAAAGAAAAATGTACTTGGAGAATCTCTTAATTCTTGATCTGTGACTATTATGGAGGTGACAAGTCTAAGTTGAAAGACTTAAATTTGTTTCAAACATTATGGGACAATGTACACCAGCACTGTAGCTAAAGTAACATTGAACTGCGAAAAAGCTATTAAATTCTTCTGAAGTAAGTTGTAAATATTGACAAAATTACACATCGATGTAAGAAAATAATCGCAGTGCAATCTATCCATCACTTTATTAAAGGGGATTAGTGTTATTTAGATACAACATGTATGAAAAAATAAAATGTAAAAGAAGATAATATGTAAGAATAGATGCACAATTCAGATTATACATTTTACTAGAAGAATATGAAGAGAAAGTAAACAAGAACGTTGTTCGAATTGAAAATCCCTGTTACCAGCCTAAAATTTATATATGGTAAACTCTATTTTGTAATTTATTGTACATAATTTATGGTAAAATATTTTATAGATTTTGTAATTATATGTGAAAATTGTTTTATGTTGAAACATGTTCTTATTGAATAATAAAGAAGTTTATACGTCATAGACTTATATGAATGAACATATTATTTGTATTTCTAAAAATATTCTTTGCTTTATGAATAGAGCCAGGTAAAATATACGGCGAGAGGTTATGTGCTGGCCGCATCAGATTTTTAAATTTGGATAAATGTATAAAGAATGTTCCAATAAAAATATGAAGTTGGTTAGGTAATTAAAATGGAACACCCGTTAGAAAAATCTATACTGCAGATTCATAAACATTTTAATTTAAAATACATATTGCTTGAATTTTTTTTCCATAATACATATTTAAAATAATCGAGTTACTAAAAAAGACAGAGCGATGGGCCATCTTCTATACAAATGATTGGAAAAATAGGGATAAATAGGTATTTTTTAAGTTAATTGCCACTTTTTGGTGTAATGAGATCTGTTGAGCAATGACTTTTAACGACTCACCATTTTGTATACTTTACTATTAAAGTAAGAATTTCTATCATTATTTGAATTAGGTACACGAAATATGAATTTTTTTTTTTTTTTTTTTTAAATATGGAAAGCATTATTTTTTACCTTCCATCACCTATAGGTAAGGAAGGTATTGTCTTTGGTCAAAAAATTCGGTGGTGAGTTTTCATTGAATAAGCACGTTTTAGGGTCTTTACAATACGATTTTACTATTTTTACGATGATGTCTGTATGTGTGTGTGTGTGTGTTCGTATGTGCGTGTGTGTGTGTGTGTGTGTGTGTGTATGTGACCGCGCTTTCGTCCACGATATCTCCAATACTAGAATTCCAAAAATTACAATTCTTGTATATTCCTCTTCCTTACAACCATATGCAGACATGTTTAGATTTTGGTTATAATTGGTCAAACGGAAGTACCCTCATTTGAAGATTTTTACAGTTTTTCTAGAAAAAATCAGTTAAATGTTATTATAACTTAAAGAATATATTATTCTCTATACGATTTGATTGCATTTTATATTTCATATTCAACAGATATAGAGTTAAAGAATAATAAAGATAAAAAAATTCGTATAAATTTCATAATTCAGCCAGTTATGCTAACATAACCATGGAAACTGCTAATATATTCAGGTAATTCAAATTGACAGATGTCAGTATCAATAAAAAGCAAGTAATTGAATGAAAAAATAAGGGAAGTAACTCTAGTGTTAGAAGGTTTTAGATATAATAGAGACGATTACATTGGTTTAAACATGTCATGAGGAGAGATGAATAAATTAATAGAAGGTGGAAGAAACATAGAAAGACCAAATATAAGATGAAAAGACTGTATTGCAGAAGACTTGAGAGAAAAGGAACTGAATGAGGACGACACGCAAAACAGAAATTAGTGGAAGAAGAAAATAAAAAATAGCGACCCCCTAACGAATGGGAAAACTAAAGAAGAAAAAGATGTCAGTGTCAAGTGTAATTTGCATAGTTTGTTTATGAAATAACTTTACTGGAAATATAGGATCTTTTGCAAAAAAAAAAATGTATAGGGCGCGTGCAGTGACATGACTTTGCTGCCTTTGGCAAGCAGATATGGAGGCCCGTATCAAAATGACAGAAATTAATTATGTCCATAACTGTCAAGTGTCATAATTTTTCATTCCAAATTTCATGATTTTCTTATTCCCTGTGATTTGTTTGTTACCAGGAGTATGGAATTCCGTTGCCGAGAAAGGGAATCATAAAATACCAAAATTTAGAATCTTTTGCAAGAAAATTTATGTATGGAATTTGTACATAATACACAGGATTGACGGAAGGTATTGTGCTGGCCACATCAGATTTTTTTTAAAGTAAAAATCAAATGGAGTCTTTTTCATATTTAAAAATCTGTTGTGGCCAGCACAATATCTCTCGTCATTTTCATGCGCGAGCAGTCATGTTACTTTGTTGGCCTTGGCAAGCAGATATGGGGGCCCGTGTCAAAATGACAGCTAGTAATAATGTACATAGGTGTCAAGTATCATAATTTTTTATTCAAAACAGCATGATTTTCCAAATCCATGTGAATTATTTTCCTCGACAAGTATGTTCCATACTATTATTGGTAACAAATAAACATCAGAATATTTTGAAATTTTGAATATGGCAATTGTGACATCTATGTAAATAACTACTAGCCGTCATTCTGACACGGATCCTCATATCTGCTTGCCAAGGCCAACAAAGTCACATGACTGTTCGCGCCTATAAGTAACGAATTTAACATTTCTTGTACATTCGAATAATTGAAATTGCATCTCTTCTGTCGTTCTATGAGAAATTTTGTCCTACTCTTCTAATATGTTCAAAAATCTTCAAATTCATTGACAGTATTAGCGGTATTTCTTAAGGATATATGTAATATTAACATACCTATAATTTAAATACATATTTAATTAATAATATATATATATATTAAATGTACTCGTACCTCCAAGAAAAATCTGATTTTTGACACAGACATTTTCCATTTATCTGTCAATTACAAACATTTAAATATCTCAACTGTTTTTTGGGCAACGAGATGTATAACAACAGATTATTCCATATTATCATATACTATATTTCCAAACCTATACGAGATATAATAAAAAAATTAAATGTGTCAGATTGAGAATTTAATTTTCTTTAGTATTACAAATATTTCAAAAACTAATATTTAGAAGATTTTTTTTTTCAAGAATCCGCTACTTCCTGTTGTCCAATTGTTACCAAAACCTTTTCAGCTCTTCCCATTAATGTCCGATTGGGAAATACGTAGTTAAACAAATATTAAGTCTTATAGTTTTTGAGTAATCGTCCTTCCAACGTACCACACACATACACACACACATACATCCGCACACACAAACACACACACAAATACACCACACACAGACATCATCGTAAAAATGTTAAAATCGGATTGTAGGGACCTTAAAACGTGCTTATTCATTAATATAGCATAGCAATACTTCTCTTAGCAAGAGGTAAAAAGGACAAAATGTATAAAACGGGGTCCTTTTTAAAAAAGGTCAGTTGACAACCTTAAACAAAGCTGTGATTACTCTGGACAAATTGAACACAAATAAACCGTAAGAACAAAGTATAGGGCACAACAAACTCTATAGTTACTCCGCGTACTTGTAACTACAATAAGATTATTTTGAAGAAAGTGTTTAATAACAATATCACATTAATTTTAAATGTTGCACAGTGAAGCACAAATTAAACACAAATGAATCGTAAGCACAAAGTTTAGGGTACAACAGAATGTGGTTACACAGCGTACCTGTAACCACATTGGCCCGTACTACGATCACGGTTTTAACTAAAACGCTGTTTTAAGAAGTGTCAGATATCATTATTTAATAACAATACTAAATAATATCGAATTTATCAAAATATGTTTTAAAAGCAGAACATAGTTTGTATTCAAACAAATATTTTTAAAAAAATCGATCTTCAAACATACGTGCAAAATTAAATGTTGAAATTTGAATTTGACATTTTTTAAAACAGCGTTTTAGTTAAAACCGTGATCGTAGTACGGGCCATTAAGATTATTTAAAAAAATGTTTAAAAATAATATCATACTAATTTCAAATGCTGCACAGTGAAGCACAAATTAAACACAAATGAATCGAAAGCACAAAATTTAGGGCACAACAGACTGGGGTTACATAGCGTACCTGTAACCACATTCAGCTTTTTTTTAAAAAAATATTTAAAAATAATATCACACTAATTTCAAATGCTGCACAGTGAAGCACAAATTAAACACAAATAAATCGAAAGCACAAGATTTATGGCACAACAGACTATGGTTACATAGCGTACCAGTAACCACATTCAGCTTTTTAAAAAAAAAAATGTTTAAAAATAAAGCACATTTCTTTTTATATACTGCACAGTGAAACACAAAAGAGGTACAATGTACTGAATTAAAAAAAATGGGGATATCAGATATGCGGTTGCAGGTTCTTCGACACCGATTAACCTATAACTTTTATTGTATACGTATGATTCGTGAGCGCCCAGTATTGGCCAGCTCGAAGCTAAACACGCATCGGTCATTTTCTAGTTATTTTATGCTTCTAATTATCGCGACGCATGGGCGCCTTCATGATTTTTATCTATCGTCACCACAGAAAGATAGGGTAAGGAATGAAATGAAAGGGAAATGGCTTGAGTGATAAAGTTTCGAGAAAGATATAAAAGAGAGGATTACATTGGTTTGAACATGTCACTAGGAAAGATAAATATATTGAAAGAATGAATAGCATAGTAATAGAAGGTAGAAGAAACTGAGGAAGACCAAAGATATGATGGAAGGACTGTATTGCGGAAGGCGGGAGAAAAGGAACTGAATGAGGACGACACGCAAAACAGAAATGAGTGGAAGAAGAAAATAAAAAACAACGACCCTTAATGAATGAGAAAAGCTAAAGAAGAAGATGTCAGTGTCAAATGCAATTTGCATAGTTTGTTTATGAAGTAATTTTACTGGAAATATAGGAGTTTTTGCAAGAAAATTTATGTGTGGAATTTGTACATACTTATACACAGGATAGACGGAAGGTAATATGCTGGCCACGTCATATTTTTTTATTACTTACTTACTACGTACGACATTAAATGTTTGTTATTGTTGACTCACGATTTCTCTATGTTTATCGTGCACCTTTTTAGTCCTATCGCCTCGTCCCTTTATCGTATCGTTCGTTGAGTCACTTAGTTGAGAGGGCTTGTTTTATATAACTTTCTACCCAGCCTTTCTCCACTTGGCTATGCCGCTCTCAAACCGCTTACACGGGCCAACCCATCTGGGTGTTGTAACAAGTAGCCTCGGTTTTTTTTCAACACCCTGTTTTTGTGATTTTATATTCTGGAGATGTCTTTTCCACTTACATTGGTCGTTCATCTTGAGAGCGTTATTCTGGTCAACTATTGACGACATCATCTTCCTAGCCTTGAACCACGAAGTATTATAAAGGAGAGAACACAGGCAGCAAACCGGCGTAGCATATCTGTTTCCCGCTGTGGTGGGGGAAGCGGAAAATAAAAGGGAAAGGGAATAAAATATTTACGTGTATACAGAAAAAATACTTTCATTAACATGTATAAATTTAACAATACAAGACTTTTTGGTTTAGTTTGGTATTTCCTTATTAAAACACTAAAAACATTTTAACTCTGTTGATAAGTATTTTTAATATGATTGCAAGTATATAAATAAAAAATTACTACAGAATAAAAAAGTTTTTTTTTTGTAAATTGGATTTCTTGCGATCTTCTTTAGATATGAATATTTATTTCTTCTCTCATGCTGGAAATATTGCCTTAATCTTAATACAAGAAAATCATAAATTAAAACAGATATTATTTCTACACCATGCTCTGAACATGGAAATTTAAAGTCATATGTGTCGAGAATAGTGATCATAGTTTCTTCATGCACATTTGGAGATTTTATATTTTCTAACAAAATGATCTCTACGATTTTAAATAAATCAAAAATCTTTTTATTTGGATGAATTAAGGCGGTTTCTATTTTTAATATTATTCAATGCAGAATCTTTGAATTGACCTGATTCCCTTAAACCAGATATACAGTTTATGATTTTGAAATCATTATGACTGGCAGATGTCTACAACTCTGCTACAAGGTTGAAGCCACGAAAATGGACATACTTTCTAAAAGGTCTAATAAAATAATTTATTTTACTTGAAATCGTCACTAAAGTGCACATAAATTATCATTAAAAGTTCAGAAATCAGCACTAAAGTAATCCATTATACCACGATTTCATACCAATCTTTTGATATTATTATACATATAAGGTAATTTGAGCAGGTGTACGGTGTATAATATTAAATTTGTACGTAAAATGACAAAAATATGTACAAGAAGAACAATATAAATGATTCGGATGAAGAAATTTGAGATAAAACACTAAATTTTAAGTATTCTTTACCCTAAATTCAATATCTGAGATTAGCATTATTGAATGTCAGATTGACAGGTAAACATAACGTATAAAAAAATATTTCTTTCAGTCAAAAATAAAATTTAATATGTACTTCGGCACTGAAGTTCCGGTTTATCATACATGTTTTATTTTCCTCGGCTCTAAAGGCCTCGACAAATAAATTTCACATTCATGATAAAAATAGAACTACAGTATACATAATTATAATAATAATAATAATAATATTTGTTAGAAAATTTAAATACATTTTTGTACAAAAGTAGATTGGTATAAATCTATCTAAATACCTTATAAATGAGTCCAGAAAAACCCACAAATATATCTTAACTAAACGTGTAATATATATTTTCCCTAACTGTGTTTGATATATAAGTATAACAAATAATCATTTTAATAAGTTATGTTACTCAATAATATGTTTTAATATAATAATATTAATAATAATAATAATAATAATGATAATAATAATAATAATAATGATAATAATAATAATAATAATAATAATAATAATAAACCCTCAGGGGGTAGGTTCCTAATATTGGAACCTACTACGGGGAGTGGCGCCCCCGGGGCCCCGAGCTATGGGGGGTTTGTGTTCGCACCATTGGGGAGTAGCGCCCCCACGTAACCCTCAGCTATTGGTGGCAGCCCCACCCAGAGGGTTTATCCCTCACTGTCCAAGGGTTAGCAACCCTGAAGACATGATCCTAAAAAACGCTCCTGTTACGACAAGAAGTAGCAAACGAGGCGTGCCAGAACCACATGATTCTGGTCGTAATCGCCGTGATGATGTTCCTGTAGACCCAAGCAATCCCCCGGGACGAAGCACAGAAAATACAAGAACAAGAAGGCTCCCACAACAACCCTTGTCGCCTGTAACAGAAGTAAATGTTGTTGAGGAAACTGAGCCTCAACCCACTACTTCTGTCAGAACAAAGACACGAACTAATTGGACAACATCTATGAATGAATATTTAGTTCGGTGTTACTATAGCATAACAAAACTAGAAACTCAACGAGGCACTTACATGAAAGATCTACACCGCATGATAACTGAGAAATACGCAGAATTACATGGAAAAACAGTACAAAATATACCAGACCAAAAAAGATCAATTTTCATTAATAATAGATTATCAGCCGATCGAATCAATAGGATACGTAACGAAATTGCAAGAGAATTAGGTATGTCAATAATTGAAGAAGAGGAAAACAACACCACCTCCACCTGAAACACCAAGAGAGGATGAAACAACTGAAAAGACAAAACTCAGAAATGAGTACGAAACATACTTCACACAATACAATGGGATGGACCCTATACACAGACCTTCTCTCCCAAAATTAAAGAAAATGCCCAACACTGATACAATCCTAGCTACTATAAATGAAATTATAGAAGAAAAGACAATTGAGGATACAAAGGTAGAAGAACTAAATACCCTCATATATGTTGGGGCACTCACTACACTTGGTAACCATGGACAACAGGTGGGAGCAAACGCAAAGAAGGCAAATTCGAAAAAGATACCGCCTTGGGAGCGTCGAATGATAAACAATATCAGCCAGCTAAGAAAAGAAATAGGTATTCTAACAAACAGTGTCCGCCCGGAGGCATCTGACAAAACAAGGAAAAAAGTTGAAACTATTATCAAGACCTATACATCCTGAGAAAATCCTACCATTATAGAAATACAAGATCTACTTAGACAAAAGTTGACAGCAAAATCAAAACGATTACGTCGGGATAAATTAAGTAACAAACGAAGACAATAAAACCATTTATTTGCTAAAAACGAAAAGTTATTCTATAAAACCCTAACAGAAACGTCAACCGAGGACAACACAACTCAAGCGCCAGACCCAAAGGAAGTCAAGAAATACTGGGAAACTATATGGAGTAACCCAGGCAAATATAATAGACATAAATGGCTCTATGACGAAAAAAGAAATATGTCAAACTTACGAACTATGCTCCGATGGAAAATCACTACGGAAGATGTGCAGCAGGTCATAAGAAAAACGCAGGGTTGGAAAGCCCCCGGTCCCGATAAAATTCATAATTTCTGGTTGAAGAAATTCTCTGAAACATACAAACACTTAGCAAAAAACTTCACAGATATATTAGAAAATCCCCATCTTATGCCAGAATTCCTCGCATGCGGCAATACTTACCTGATGCCAAAAACAAAATCCACAACAACTGAACCCTCACAGTACAGATCAATAATATGTCTGTCCACTATGTATAAGATTCTAACATCCGTAGTAGCACAAAAGATATATCAGCACCTAGAAGTAAACAACATACTAGACGAAGAACAAAAAGGATGTCGCAAGGGATCCAAAGGATGTAAAGAACAACTCATAATAGACACTGTTATTACCAACAAGGCAAAGGAGAAAAAACATGCACTATATACAGCGTATGTTGACTACAAAAAGGCATTTGACAGTGTCCCTCACAGTTGGCTTCTAGAATGCTTATCAATATATAAAATAGACAACAACATTGTAAACTTTCTGCAACATGCTATGCATCTCTGGTCAACAAAATTAATATTAAATGCCGACACAGGAAGTAAAGAAGTAGGCCAGATTAAAATCAAGAGAGGTATATTTCAAGGAGATGCGCTAAGCCCTTTATTGTTTTGCTTATCCTTGAAGCCCCTAACTACTCAATTGAAAGCACAGAACATGGGATATACCATAGATACCACTACAATTAATCATCTATGGTAGGTACATGGATGACTTAAAACTTTTTGCAACAAAACAAGAACACCTGTATAAACTATTGGATATTGTTGGTAAGTTCAGTTCTGATATAGACATGCAGTTTGGCCTCAATAAATGCAAAATAAATAATATGGAGAAGGGAAAATGGATAAAGAGTGAAGGATACGAAATAACAAAACAAGGAAGGATAGAAGGATTGGAGGAGGAAGACAGATATAAATATATAGGATATACCAGAAAACATGCAAAGAAGAAATAGTCAACACATACAAGAACAGAGTAAAGGCGGTATTAAAAACGGAATTATCAGCTCGAAACACTTCCAAAGCCATAAACACATACGCCACCTCAGTGTTAACATATAGTTTCGGTGTACTCTTCTGGACTGACACAGTGCTACAAGCTCTGGATATACTTACCAGGAAACTCTACAAAAAATATAGATGCCATCACCCGCATAGCGCCATTGAAAGATTCCACCTACCACGCGAATATGGAGGCCGTGGTATACCAAGTATCCCACCCCGCCACCATGAACAAATCGAAAATTTGCGAACATATTTCCAAAACAAGGCAGAAGAAAGTAATCTACACCGTTCAGTCGTGAACACAGATAAAAAACTAACATCGCTACGCTTAAACGACATAAATTACAATGTAGTAGATAAAATCCCAAGCATCGAACAACTAAAGCTTCAATGGAAATCAAAGCTTTTACACGGAAAATACATACATGCAATCCATCAAAAGCATATAGATACAACAGCATCACAAATGTAGACGCGGACGGGAAATATATTCAAGGAAACTGAAGGGTTCGTAAATGCAATTCAAGATCAAGTAGTGGCAACCCGAAGTTATAGAAGTAGAATAATCAAAGAGACCATACCGAACAGAAATTGCAGGATGTGTGGAAAGTATGAGGAAACAATAGACCATATCATCGATGAATGCTCTGTTCTCGCATCAAAACAATATTTAGACAGGCATAATAAAGTCGCTGGTATAATACACCAACCACTACAACAAAACTATTTTATAAATCACGAATATGTACCACCCTATAAATACACACCAGCACCTGTGTCCGAGAATGAACAAGCAAGGCTATATTGGAACCGCAAGATAATCACAGATAAAACAATCAGCTGCAACATACCAGACATCGTATTGACTCTGAAAGAAAAGAAAACCACACACATAATAGACATAGGGGTACCGCTATGTGCCAATGTCGAAAAGACGTATTCAGAAAAAATAAACAAGTACTTACCCCTCGCAGATGAGATTAAAGATATGTGGAAGATGGATGTGGTAAAAATAATTCCCATAATAATAGGATCAACGGGCGAAATACCTAATAAATTGCACAAAAGCATTGAAAATTTAGAACTACATAAAAACATATACATACCCATGCAGAAAGCAGTGATACTGAATACAAGTAGCATAGTAAGAAGAGTCCTCGGAGAGTCGGCCTGAGAAAAAAATTACAGTATACTTACTTGCTTTTTAAAGCCGTTTGTATATATTATACCTGTAAATAAAATTGCAGAGAAAAAAGGCCATAATAATAATAATCCCTAAGACATTAAGGAAAAACTTAGAAAAACTACAGCTTCGAGAAGATTTATACTTACTGCTACAGAAGGCCACAATCCTAGGGACCTGCAATATTGTACGAAGGGTATTAGGATAAGTTTATAATAACTAAAAATGAATCGTTGTTAATACTAACATATTTATTTGTTATTTTGTACAAACATAAGTATTTACATATTTGTTACAAAACCGTATGTAAATTAGACCTGTTTTTTATATTGGGAGGACAGTGGGAAGGAGGAGGGATAATAATAATAATAATAATAATAACAACAATAATAATAATAAAAATCCATAACATATTGTATTGTAACGTGCGCTCCTGACTTAAGATTATACGAGCGCCGCTACAGGTAGAATATTCCTGAGCGATGACGTAATCCCCGGCGGCGAAACGACCCATACGCCTAGACGTGTTAATTACACCGGTGACCTAAATCTATTGTATTCAATATCATTGTGGCGTCAGAAAGTTTCAGAAGGACACTGGGCTGTATTAATACCATCCGAAGGACAGCGGAGAGATAGTCTGATATATGGAAGTAACGAGCAATGAGCAGGGGGTGATATAAATAAATATTCTACGAGTTGTTAGCATAAATAAATGTAGTTATATAAATAAATATAGTGATATAAATATTGTTTAAATAAATGATTTGTGTTTAAGAATTTAACAATATTCTTAGTGTTTATAATTATTTAATCATAGTGTTAGTTACTTTTATTACGTTTTTAATATTTATCGTAATTATTTATCGTTTAATAAACATATTATTTTAATTAATAATATTTCTCTGATTTTTACACTTCACCCATATAAATAAAACGTTACAATTGGTGTCAGGTGTGGGGTTGTTACTAAACTGAACAAGTAAAATGAAGTGAATTAAAAGTAAGTGATCTCAAGAAAGAACTGAAAGAACGAGAATTAGATACTGTAACGTTTTTACCTTCCGTCACCTCTAGGTAAGGAAGGTATTGTCTTTGGTCAAAAAATTCGGTGGTGAGTTTTCATTGAATAAGTACGTTTTAGGGTCTTTACAATACGATTTTACTATTTTTACGATGATGTCTGTATGTGTGTGTGTGTGTGTGTGTGTGTGTGTGTGTGTGTGTGTGTGTATGTGTGTGTGTGTGACCGCGTTTTCGGGCACGATATCTCCAATACTAGAGTTCCAAAAATTACAATTCTTGCGTATTCCTCTTCCTTACAACCATATGCAGACCTGTTTAGATTTTGGTTATAATAGGTCAACCGGAAGTACCCTTATTTGAAGATTTTAACAGTTTTTCTTGAAAAAATCAGTTAAATGTTATTATAACTTAAAGAATATATTATTGTCTATACGATTTGATTGCATTTTATATTTGATATTCAACAGATATAGAGTTAAAGAAGCATAACGATAATAAATTTTATATAAATTTCATAATTCAGCCAGCTATGCTAACTTAACCATGGAAACTGCTAATATATTCAGGTAATTAAAATTGACAGATGTCAGTATCAATAAAATGAAATCAATGAAAGAATAAGGGAAGTAACTCTAGTGTTAGAAGTTTCTAGATATAAGAGAGACGATTACATATTGGTTTGAACATGTCATGAGGAGAGATGAATATATTAATAGAAGGTGGAAGAAACATAGGAAGACCAAATATAAGATGAAAAGACTGTATTGTAGAAGACTTGAGAGAAAAGGAACTGAATGAGGACGACACGCAACAAAAATGAGTGGAAGAAGAAAATAAAAAATAGCGACCATCTAACGAATGGGAAAAACTAAAGAAGAAGAAGAAGATGTCAGTGTCAAGTGCAATTTGCATAGTTTGTTAATGAAATAACTTTACTGGAAATATAGGATCTTTTGCAAGAAAATTTATGTATGGGGCGCGTGCAGTAACATGACTTTGACTATGGAATTCAGTTGCCGAGAAAGGGAATCACATAATACCAAAAATTTATAATCTTTTGCAAGAAAATTTATGTATGGAATTTGTACATAATACACAGGATTGACGGAAGGTATTGTGCTGGCCACATCAGATTTTTTATTTATATGGGTGAAGTGTAAAACTCAGACAAATATTATTAACTAAAAGAATACGTCTATTAAACGATAAATAATTAAAGATTAAATATTAAAAGATAATAAAAACAACTAACACTATGATTAAATAATTATAAACACTAAGAATATTATTAAATGCTTAAACACTACGATTATTTATCTATAAAATATTTATATCACTACACTTATTTATATAACTACATTTACTTATGTTAACAACTGGTAAGCTCTATATATTTATATCACCACGTTCATTGCTCGTCACTTATATATATCAGACTCTCCCTCCGCTTTCTTTCGGCCGGTATTTATACCGCTTATAACATTCTAGAAGACTCGGAAGCGACAATGACCTGTATACAAAGGAATGAGATTACGGCGTTATTAGCCTCTAATCGCTGCGGCGCCGGGGATTGCGTCATCGCTCTGGAACGTTCTGTCAGTGGCGGCGTTGTATACTCTTCTCCCAGAGGCGCACGTCACACTTCCCCCTCCTTAAGACTGTTTCGTCCCGGAACTGGTCTTGATGACGAAATCTACATGTATTACCCTTAGTACATTTGGAAGTCTTGAAGAAGTGACAGTCGATGGTCCGTTGGAGTTCTTCCTTCTGTTCGTTAGGGTTAAAGCTGCAGACGAGAAATTCAATACCGGTATAGCGGAAGAGGATCTCTAACATGTTCCTAACAATTCTCCAATCCAAACCATCTAATCCACAGCCTAACTTTGGTACTCCTAACTTCAAAATGTCATTCTCTAGCAGATGATCCTTCCACACAGCGAGCTCCATAGATTGCGATATGACGGCTTCTGGTACGAGCATGGTTTTGTGACCAGGTAGTAGATATACCGCTGCTGTTCTGTATTGTTATCCCTCAGTCGTAGCGTCTTCCCGACTGAAGGACCTTGGTTGGCCAGTTCTTGTAGTCGTCCAAATTTTGTCTTAAAGACTGACGCTATGCCGCGTGACATCTTTAAGTCTTCCGATACGCAGTGGCCGAGGGAATAATCTGAGGACACGGTGAACAGATCTCTATGTTCTTCTGTCGTCACGCCATACCGCGCCTTGTGACTAAAGGAATACCGTTCCATGAAGTCGTCAAAAGTCGGTTCCTGAGCTACGATCCGACGAACCGTTGCTCCATGATGGTCTTCATTGTTGTCACCAGCGAATGGGGCTAGCCGATTAAACTGTACTACTCTTGGCTTCCCGGTAGGTGCTTTCCTAATTATGTATATCACGTCGTTTATTCTCTTAACGACCTCATATGGACCTTCCCAATTTCTTTGTAGCTTTGGTGAAAATCCTCGGCGCCTTTGAGGATTGTAAAGCCACACTAAATCTCCAGGTTGGTATCCACCTATTTCAGCCTTGATGTCATACTGGTCTTTCATTCGGTCGCTGGCAGCTTGAGTGTTTGTGTGGATTGTTCATGAATGTCGTCCATTCTTTTCCGTAAGTCCGTTACGTAATCTTCCCCGGCCAGATCTTCCCCAGGTTTACTGCCGAACAACAAGTCACATGGCAGGCGCAACTCACGCCCGAATAAGATGTTCGCAGGACTTTTCCCTGTGGTTTCATGCACGGATAAACGATAAGCCATCAAGAACAGATGAAGATGTCGGTCCCAGTCTCTTTGGTGGTTGGAAACTACCTTCGACAAATATCGGTTGATCATTTTGTTCATGCGTTCAACCATGCTAACAGATTGCGAATGTAATGCAGTTGTCCTCGTTTTATTAATCCCTAATATCTTACAGATATTTTGGAAAACGGCAGACTCAAAATTTCTCCCCTGGTCGGAGTGAAGTTCACGTGGAACCCCGAATCGGCATATACACTCCTTGACTAAGGTTTCGGCGACCGTAGTAGCTTCCTGGTTGGGTAATGGATGGCTTCAATCCATTTGGTGAAGTAGTCCATGACAACCACGATGTATTTATTTCCGTCTTCGCTTTTTGGAAATGGTCCGGCCACGTCAATCGCAATGCGCTCAAATGGACTGCCAACGTGGTATTGACGCAATGGAGCTTTTCGTCGTCTATGAGGACCGTTGCTTCCAGCGCAAACCACACATTTCTTGTACCAGTTTTTCACGTCTTGCAGTTAACCCAGTAAAATCGCTGGCGCAATCTTTCTAATGTTTTGTTGACTCCAAAATGGCCACCTACAGATCCGTCATGGATCTCTTTCGGCACGTCTGGAATTCTATTCTTAGGAATAACCAACTGAGTTCTCTTCTCAGTTCCATCGGTATTTTCCACCAAACGCTTTAACAGGCCATCTTCAATCAACATTGAGTCCCATTGGACCCAATACGATTTTACACTCTGTGAGTGGGGTGCAACTTCTTCCCATCTTGGTTTTCTCTCTTCTGTTTTCCATTCTAGTATCATTTTCAAATTCGGGTCATTTTCTTGGTCTTCGAGTAGTCCATCGGGCTGCCAATTATCATCGACTACTGTTATACTGGCAATGGTGGAATGTTTTTCTTCCAGTCGATTACAATGCTTGCACTCATCTTGGCATGGCCTTCTGGACATTGCGTCGGCATTACGATGGCTGGTACCCGTCCTATGATAGATTTTGAAATCGTATTCCTGTAGTCTTTCAATCCATCTAGCCACCTGACCTTCAGGATTCTTGAATTGTAGCAGCCATTTTAATGCAGCATGGTCAGTTCTAATCAAAAATCTTCTTCCGTACAAATATTTGTAGAAATGTTCCACGGATTCCACGACCGCCAAGAGTTCTTTTCTGGTTACACAGTAATTCCTCTCTGCTTTTGACAAGGTCTTACTAAAGTAGGCAATAACCTTCTCATGCCCATCTTGTATCTGGGAAAGAACGCGACCAATTCCGACGTTGCTGGCATCTGTGTCTAGTATGAATTCTCCTTCAGGTAAAGGATAACTCAAGACGGGTGCGCTTGTCAAAGCATGTTTTAGTTCTTTAAATGCAGCTTTACAGTCCATTTCCCAGATAAATCTTCTTTCTTCTTCAGTAAGCCTTGTCAGTGGTTTGGCTATATTGGAAAATCCAGGTACATATCGTCGATAATAGGTACACAAACCAAGAAAACTTCTAAGTTCGTGTTTATCCTTAGGTGCTGGCCAGTCTCTCACAGCCTTTATCTTCTCCTGGTCAACTGCAATACCCTTACCGGAAACCACTTGTCCAAGGTAATGAACTTCTCTTTGAAACAGGTGACACTTCTTCGGGCTAAGTTTCAGGTTAGCCTTCCTCAATCTCTGGAAAACCTCTTCCAAATTCTTCATGTGGTCCTCGAATGTCTTACCTACCACAATAATATCGTCGAGGTATACTAAACAGGTTTTCCAAGATAGCCCAGCCAATACTGTTTCCATGAGTCGTTCAAATGTTGCAGGAGCATTGAAGAGCCCAAACGGAATTACGGTAAATTGCCAGAGTCCTGTACCAATGGTGAAGGTTGTCTTCTCCTTGTCTTTTGGATCCAAATCCACTTGCCAGTAGCTGCTCTTTAGGTCCAAAGTGGAGAAAATCTTTGAGCCAGCTAAGGTGTCTAATGTGTCGTCTATTCGAGGTAGCGGGTAGCTATCCTTCTTCTTCACTAAAACCACTGGTGAAGCCCAAGGACTGCTTGAAGGTTCGATTACACCTTCCATCTTCATGTCCTCAATAATTCTTTCGGCTTCCTCACGCTTCGCCAATGGCAGTCTTCTTGCTGGTTGGCGGATGGGTCTTGCGTCTCCGGTGTCTATTTTAAAGTGAACTACATTAGTTCTTCCGTTGGCTTTCTTGTCATATTGGAACACATCTTGAAACCTTCCAATTAAATCCTTCGCCTTGGTTCTCTGGTCGGCGGTCAATTCTTCAAACGATGTTGTCAATTGATTGATTAAATAAATAAATAAATAAATAAATTAACGTATCCGGAACTTTCTGAGATGTGTTCCCTGTGGCCTTTACAGTTCGAATAATCGACGATACTGCCAAGCATTCTTCTACAATTGTTCCTCTTTTAAGAATAACCGGATAGTTATTTACGTTCATTATCCGAACTGGAATGACCTGGCTGGCTTTGACCAATGATTTTCCGACAACAACTCCAGTGCCAATTTTGGCATCGTCATTCCTGGGCTCAAGCATAACAATGTTTCCCTCACAGAAACTACCATCTAAATCTGCTCCCAGGATAGTTTCACTTCGTTCTGGGAGGGTGATGTCTTCGGCCATTAGTACACGCACAGCCTTGAGGTCTCGTGGATTTAATATGAGTTCTTCTTCATTGACCATCATCACTCCCTTCTTCAGGTCGTTTAAAACCGTGCTTTGTCATTGCGTCCATCCCAAGTATTAATTTATCTTCAACATCAGCTACCAGCACACGATGTTTAAAGGAGGTGTTCCCAATAGAGATGGTGACATCTACTTCTCCTAATGCGGTAGCTTGTTCTCCTGTCGCTGTGCGTAATCGCCACTTAGTTGGTTGAAGATGCGTCTTGCTAGTTTTCTTTACCAAGTCGGATCTAATTATAGTCTTTGTCGCACCCGTATCCAGTAACATTTTCAGTGGTCTTCCGTCAATAGTGCCATCCACGTAGATACTGTTGGCTTGATGATGAAGGGATGCGACATAACCAATGGATTGTGGAGCTACTAGATTACGGGTCGATGGTTACCCCTTCGCATCAACCCGACTTAGTTTTCCGACTCCTTTTCTTCCTTTGTCGATTCCGTTTTCCTTTGCATTTTTCTGCAAAGTCTCTGCGGATGGCCCAGTTCACCGCAATTCCAACAGCGGAGTTTCTTTCTTCCGGTAAAAACTTCACTTGTAATTCCTCGCACTCTCTCATCTAGATCCTCAATGTTCTCATTCCTCTCAGCATCGATATTTCGCACTCGCGATTGGTTACGTGAAGCTTGTTTAGCAGCTTCGTGTTCTAATGCATATGAGAGTGCGTCAATTAAAGTTTTTGGACGGGCCAATCGCAATGCTTGCTGAGTTTCGTTGTCTCAAACTCCATAGATGAATGATTGTGTAGCCAGGCATTCCAGAACGCTATCAAGAGCTGTAGGATGTGCGAGACGAACCAAACGGGCTACGTCGACTTCAAATTCTTGCAGGCTTTCTTTTGGATTCTGATATCAATTTCTTAATTGCGTCTGGTATACCGGTTCCAGATGCGCATTGCCATATCGCATATCCAACCTCTTGACTAGCTGGTTATAGTCTTCTTATTCTTCTTCCATCAGCGTTTGTAAGATATCGATGGCTTCTCCGCGCAACGAGACAGTCAACGCCGTAGCCTTCTCCTCGGACGTCCAATTATTTGCTTTTGCGGCAGCTTCAAATTGTTTTAAATAATTCGGCCACGAAGACTTCCCATCAAATTCCGGTGTTTTTATGTGCATTTTTGAAGTAGTATCAGGTTTTACTACCTTTCTTCCTTCTATTAGACTTGGCTTAGCAACTTCGGAATTCGACATTGACGATGATGTCATTTTAGTGAACTTTTGTTGTATTTCTTCGATCTTCTTGTCATACTCATCTTTTAAATTCTTCGGTTTTTCTAGAATTCTCCTCTAATTTTTGTTCTAATGCTCTAGAGTTTTCATCTAATTTTTGTTCTAATGTTCCTGTCAATTCTTCTTTTAATGTTCTACAATTTTCTTCCGCCTTTCTAGAATTCTCCTCTAGTTTTTGTTCTAATTTTTCTGTCAATTCTTCTTTTAATGTTCGAGAATTTTCTTCTGCCTTTGTAGAACTTTCTATTAATTTTTCTTCTAATTTTCTACCATTTTCTTCGGCTTTTCTAGAACTTTCTATTAATTTTTCTATCTGTTTATCATTGTCGGATACGTTAAATAAGTAATCGTCAGCATTTTCACCAGCAGCGATTAATGCTTGCCGCAGACGAGATTGTAGAACGATTTTCAGTCCTGTCGTATATAATTCTCGTTCTTCCAGTTCTCTCTTGAGATCACTTACTTTTAATTCACCTAATTTTACTTGTTTAGTCGTTATTTTATTTATTTTTATTTATTTACACTTCACAGTTTAACAACCCCACACTTGACATCAATTGTAACGTTTTTATTTATATGAGTGAAGTGTAAATAATCAGACAAATATTATTAACTTTAACTTTATTATCGTCTATTAAACGATAAATAATTAAAGACTAAATATTAAAAGATAATAAGAACAACAAACACTATGATTAAATAATTATAAACACTAAGAATATTATTAAATGCTTAAACACTACGATTATTTATCTATACAATATGTATATCACTACACTTATTTATATAACTACATTTATTTATGTTAACAACTGGTAAGCTGTATATTTAAATCACCACGTTCATTGCTCGTCGCTTATATATATCAGACTCTCCCTCCGCTTTCTTTCGGCCGGTATTTATACCGCTTATAACATTCTAGAAGACTCGGAAGCGACAATGACCTGTATACAAAGGAATGAGGTCACGGCTTAATTAGCCTCTAGCCGCTGCGGCGCCGGGGATTGCGTCATCGCTCTGGAACGTTTTGTCCATAGCGGCGTTGTATACTCTTCTCCCAGGGGCGCACGTCACAATACGACAGGACTGAAAAGCGTTCTACAATCTCGTATGGCAAGCATTGATCAATGCTGGTGAAAATGCTGAAGATTACTTATTCGAAATTTCATATGGCCTATGCCTATCCGACGTTGATAAACTTATGACAGAAAAATTAGAACAAAAATAAGAACAAACTTCTAGAACATTAAAAGAAGAAGTAAAACAGGATATGGCAGAAAGTTCTAGAAAATCAGAAGAAAGTTCTAGATCATTGGAACAAAAATTACTAGAAAATTCTATAAAGGCAGAAGAAAATTCTAGAACATAAGAGAATAAATTAGAAGAAAATTTTCAAACATTAAAAGAAGAATTAAAGCAGGAAATGGCAGAAAGTTATAGAAAAGCCGAAGAAACATTAGAACAAAAATTAGAATAAAATTCTAGAACATTAGAACAAAAATCAGAGGAAAATTCTAAAGTTTAGAAGTAAAATTAGAAGAAAATTCTAGAATTTTAGAAGAAAAATTACAAGAGAATAACTGGACGTCCACCGAGAAAGCTACAGCGTTGACTGTCTGTGGAGAAGCTATCGACATCCTAAAAACGCTGAAGGAAGACTACGACCAACTCGTCAAGCGGTTGAATATGAGATATGGCAATGCGCATTTGAAGCAAGTATACCAGACGCAGCTAAGGAACCGGTATCAGAGTCCGAAAGAAAGCCTGCAAGAATTTGAGGCCGACGTAGCCCGTTTGGTTCGTCTCGCATATCCTACAGCTCCTGATAGCGTTTTGGAGTACCTGGCCACTCAATCATTTATCTACGGAGTTCGAGACAGCGAAACTAAGCAAGTACTGCGATTGGCCCGTCCAAAAATTTAATTAACGCACTCTCATATGCATTAGAGCATGAAGCTGCCAAACAAGCTTCACGTAACCGTGCGAAATATAGATGTTGAGAGGAATGAGAACATTGAAGATCTTGATGAGGGGGTGCGTCGAATTACAAGTGAAGTGTTTACCGGAAGAAAGAAAGTAGTTTCTGTGAGGGAAATATTGTCATGCTTGAGCCCAGGAATGATGATGCCAAAACTGGCAATGGAGTTGTTGTCGAAAAATCACTGGTCAAATCCAGCCAAGTAATTCCAGTTCAAATAATGAACACAAATTACTATCCGGTTGTTCTTAATAGAGGAACAATTGTAGGAGAATGCTTGGCAGTATCCTCGATTATTCGAACTGTAAAGGCCAATGGAAACACATCTCAAGAAGTTCCGGACACTTTAATCAATCAGATATCAACATCGTTTCAAGAATTGACCGCCGACCAGAAATCCACGGCAAAGAATTTAATTGTAAATTTTCAAGATGTGTTCCAATTCGACAAGAAAACCAAAGGGAGAACTAATATAGTTCAACATAAAATAGACACCGGAGACGCAAGACCGATCCGTCAACCAGCAAAAGACTGCCATTGGCGAAGCGTGAGGAAACTGAAAAAAATATTGAGGATATGAAGATGAAAGGTGTAATCGAACCTTCAAGCGGTCCGTGGGCTTCACCAGTGCTGTTAGTGAAGAAAAAGGATGGCTCTACTCGATTATCGTCAACTTAACAACGTGACGAAGAAGGATATCTACCCGCTACCCCGAATATACTATACACTGGACACTTTGGCTGGATCGAATATTTTCTCCACTTTGGATCTAAAGAGCGAATACTGGCAAGTAGATTTGGATGCAAAAGATAAAGAGAAGACAGCCTTCACCATCGGTAACGGGCTCTGGCAATTTACCGTAATGCTTTTTGGGCTCTGCAATGCCCCTGCAACGTATGAACGACTCATGAAAACCGTAAACCTGTTTGGAATACCTCGAAGATATTATTGTGGTATCAAACACTTTCAAGGACCATTTAAAGAATTTGGAAGAGGTTTTCCAAAGATTGAGAAAGGTTAACTTGAAGCTCAGTCCAAAGAAGTGCCATCTGTTCCAAAAAGAAGCTCATTACTTACGACACGTGGTTTCTGATAAGGGTATTGCAGTTAACCCGGAGAAAATAAGGGCTGTGAGCGATGGCCAGTACCTAGAGACAAACATGAACTTAGAAGTTTCCTTGGTTTGTGTACTTATTATCGATGATATGTACCTGGATTTGCCAACATAGCTAAGCCACTGACAAGGCTTACTGAAGAAGGAAGGCGATTTATCTGGGAAATGAACTGTTACATTTAAAGAACTGAAACATTCCTTGACAAGCGCATCTGTTCTAAGTTATCCTTTTTCCGAAGGAGAGTTCATACTAGACACAGATGCCAGCAACGTTAGATTTGGTGCCAGAAACAAGACGGACATGAGAAGGTTATTCGTATTTTAGTAAGACCTTGTCGAAACCGAAGAGGAATTATTGTGTAACCAGAAAAGAACTATTGGCGGTCGTGAAATCCGTGGAGCATTCTTACAAATATTTATACGGAAAAAAGATTTTTGATAAGAACTGACCATGCTGCTTTAAAATAGCTGCTACAATTTAAGTATCCAGATGGTCAGGTGGCTAGATGGATTGAAATACTACAGGAATACGATTTCAAAATCGAACTCAGGACAGGTAGTAGCAATCGTAATGCCGATACATTGTCCAGAAGGCCTTGCCAAGAAGACTGCAAACATTGAAGTCGACTAGAAGAGAAACATTCCACCGTTGCCAGAATAACAGTAGTCGACAATAGTTGGCAGCCCGATGAACTACGCAAGGACCAAGAAAATGACCCGATTTTGAAAATGTTATTGGAATGGAAAGCAGAAGAGAGCAAACCAAGATGGGAAGAAGTTGCACCACACTCACAGAGTGTAAAATCATACTGGCCGCAATGGGACTCAATGATGATTGAGGATGGCCTGTTAAAGCGTTTGGTGGAAAATACCGATGGAACTGAGAAGAGAACTCAGTTGGTTATTCCTAAGAATAGAATACCAGACGTGTTGAAAGAGATCCATGACGGATCTGGAGAAGGACATTTTGGAGTAAACAAAAAATTAGAAAGATTGTGCCAGCGATTTTACTGGGTTAACTGCACGGATGATGTTAAAGATTGGTGCAAGAAATGTGTGGTTTGCGCTGGAAGCAACGGTCCGCATAGACGACGAAGAGCTCCAATGCGTCAATGCAACGTTGGCAGTCCATTTGAGTGCATTGCGATTGATGTGGCCGGACCATTTCCGGAAAGTGACGACGGAAATAAATACATCGTTGTTGTCATGCACTACTTCACTAAGTGGGTTGAAGCCTATCCATTACCCAACCAGGAAGCCACTACGATCGCTGAAACATTAGTTAAAGAGTGTGTATGCCGGTTTGGTGTACCACTTGAACTATACTCCGACCAGGGAAGAAATTTAGAGTCTGCCGTTTTCCAAAATATCTGTAAGATATTAAGAATTAATAAAAGGAGGACAACCGCATTACATCCGCATTCCGATGGCATGATTGAACGAATGAACAGAACAATCAACCGATAATTGTCGAAGGTAGTCTCCAACCTTCAAAGAGACTGGGACCGACATCTTCATCTATTCCTGATGGCTTATCGTTCATCCGTCCATGAAACAAGATGGCAAACTCCCGCGAACATTTTATTCGGGTGTGAGTTGCGCCTGCCATATGATTTGGTGTTCGGCAGTAAACCTGGGGATGATCTGGCCGGGGAAGATTACGTTATGGACTTACAGAAAAGAATGGACGACATTCATGAATAAGTCCGCACGAACATTCAAGCTGCCAGCGTCCGAATGAAGGACCAATATGACATCAAGGCTGAAAAAGGTGGATACCAACCTGGAGATTTAGTGTGGCTTTAGAATCCACAAAGGCGTCGCGGTTTATCACCAAAGCTGCAAAGAAATTGAGAAGAACCTTATGAGGTCGTTAAAAGGAAAAACGACGTAATATATAGAATTAGGAAAGCACCTACCCGGAAATCGAGAGTAGTACAGTTTAATCGGCTAGCCCCTTTGCCGGTGACAACAATGAAGACCATCATGGAGCAACGGTTCGTCGGATCATAGCTCAGAATCCCACTTTTGAAGGCTTCATAGAAAAGTATTCCTTCGGTCACAAGGCGCGGCATGGCGTGACGACAGAAGAACATCGACACCTGTTCACAGTGTCTTTAGATTATTCCCTCGTCCACTGCGTATCAGAAGACTTAAAGATGTCACGCGGCATAGCGTCGGTCTTTAAGACGAAATTTGGACGACTACAAGAACTGGCTAACCAAAATCCATCCGTCGGGAAAATGCTGCGACTGAGGAATAGCAATACAAAACATCAGCGGTATATCTACTACCTGGTTACAAAACCACGCTCAAACCAAAAGCCGTTGTATCGCAGTCTATAGAACTCACTGTATGATTTGAAGGATCATCTGCTAGAAAATGACATTTTGAAACTGGCAGTACCGAAGTTAGACTGTGGACTAGATGGTTTGGACTGGAAGATTGTTAGGAACATGTTAGAGATCCTTTTCCGCTATACCGGTATTGAAATTCTCGTCTGCTGCAGTCAGAAAGAAGAACTCCAGAGGACCAGTGACTGTCACTTCTTCAAGACTTCTAAATGTACCAAGGGTAATACATTTAGATTTCGTCATCAAGAACTGTTCCGGGACGAAACAGTCTTAAGGAGGGGGCAGTGTAAAGTGCGCCCCTGACTTAAGAGTATACAAGGGCCGCTACTGGTAGAATATTTCCGAGCGATAACGTAATCCCCGGCGGCGGGACGACCCATACGCCTAGACGTTTTAATTACACCGGTGACCTAAATCTATTGTATTCAATATTATTGTGGGGTCAGAAGGACACTAGGCTGTATAAATACCGTCCGAACGACAGCGGAGTGATAGTCTGATATATGGAAGCAACGAGCAATGAACAGTGGGTGATGTACATATATAATATACGAGTTGTTAATATAAATAAATGTAGTTATATAATAAAATATAGTGATATAAATATTGTTTAAATAAATAACCGTACGAATATTATGTTATTTTATATACATATACAGGGAGAATTTGGAAAGACTCATTTTCATCTTAATGGCAAAATTTGAGGTTCAGAAAATCTACGAGTGATTGTTGAGAAACAAATGCATCCACAACGTGTCACTGAATAGTGCGGATTTTGAGCTAGAGTCATCATCCGACCATTTTTTTTTTTTCGAAAATGCGGCTGATCAGGTAATAATAGTGTTGGCTATCGCGACATGATAATCCAGTTTTTTGTGCATAAATTGCAAGATATGAATGTGGACTACATGTACATATATTTAAAATAATAAACTTCTATTTGAATCATTTTTTTCTATTACTTATAATAAAAAATCTGTTGTGGCCATAACAATACCTTCCGTCAATCCTGGGTATTATGTATAAATTCCATACATAATTTTTTTTGCAAAAAATTCTAAATTTCCAGTAAAATTATTTCATAAACAAAGTATGCAAATTGCACTTGACACTAACATCTTCTTCTTCTTTAGCTTTCCCCATTCGTTAGGGGTCGCTTTTTTATTTTCTTCTTCCACTCATTTCTGTTTTACGTGTCGTTCTCATTCAGGTCCTTTTCTCTCAAGTCTTCCGCAATACAGTCCTTTCATCTTATCTTTGGTCTTCCTCTGTTTCTTCAACCTTCTATTACTAAGCTAATCATTCTTCATCCAATATATTCTTCATTTCTCTTCATGACATTTCGAAACCAATGTAATCATCTCTCTTGTATTCTTGTAACACTAGAATTATTTCTTTATCTATCTTTCCGTGTCTTTCCCAACATCTACTTCAACATCCTCATCTCTGCCACATTAATTTACTTTTTATTGATACTGACATCTGTCAATTTGAATTATATGAATATATTAGTAGTTTCCATGTTTAGCATAGCTGGCTAATTTATAAAATTTAATTTCTTTTAAATTCTTTAACTCTATATCTATTGAATATGACGTATAAAATGCAATCAAATCGTATAGAGAATAATATATTCTTTAAGATATAATAACATTAAATGTCAGTAAATCAAATTTAACTGTTAAATCTTCAAATGAGGCTACTTCTGGTTCACCAATTATAAGCAAAATCTAATCAGTTATTCTTCTGGATGTAAACTTGAGGAATACGAAAAATTATAATTTTTGGAATCGTGGTATTGAAGTTATGTGATCCGAAACTTTCATCACACACACACACACACAGACACACACACACACACACACACACACACACACACATATACATACATACATACAGACATCATCGTAAAAATGGTAAAATCGTATTATAGGGACCCTAAAATATACTTATCCACTAAAAACTCATCATTGAATTTTTTGACCAAAGACAATACCTTCCTTACCTAAAGGTGACGGAAGGTAAAAAGTTAAAGAGGGAGGGGGCGTCTTCTCAGACTCTCCTGTATATGTATGTATATAAAATAACATAATATTCTTACGGCTGGTGAAATATTTACGTATCAATGCGATGTTGTTCTATTTTTATCATGAATGTGGAATTTATTTGTTGAGGCCCCTAGAGCCGAGGAAAAAAAACATATATTATAAAAAGGAACTTCAGTGCCGGGCCACATATTAAATTTAATTTTTGATTGAAAGATTTTTTTTTATATGGTATATTTACCTGTCAGTCTGACATTCAATAATGCTAATCTCCGATATTGAATTTAGAGTAAAGAAAACACAAAATTTGGTGTTTTATCTCAAACTTATTCATCAGAATTATTTATATTCTTCTTGTACATATTTTTGTCATTTTACGTACAAATTTAATAGTACATCGTACACCTGATCAAATTACCTTATATGTACTCGTATAATAATTATCAAAAGGTTGGTATGAAATCGTGGTATAACGGATTGGAATGCTGATTTCTGAACTTTTAATGATGATTTTTGTGCACTGGTTGAATTTTCGGTTTGTTTACTGATAAATTATATAATAATTAATATATCTATATATCGGGTGTCTACTATTTTGTGGACCATGGGGAATACAATGGTAAAATTTACTTATTGCTGTATATTCTGCCTCATTAATTTTAAACAAAAATGTAAATACAAAAGATGTACAGAATTAAAAACTTCATCAGACAAGTCCAAAATTATTGTTTACATACGTTTCGTTTGCGAGAGGAAAAATAAAGGTATTTTTTTTTTAGCTAGTGTCATCAGCAATAGCACAAAATTTTAAATAAATTAAATAAATAAATAAAATTTAACATTGTTAATATCAACAAAGTGTAGATTTGTTGTTACTTATTTGTTATTACTGACTTATTTTTTATTTATCTATTTACTTATTATTCATATAGCCACCTAGAATATATTAATAAAAATTAATTTTCATATATCTCAATTATCTTGTTTTTTCGATATTTTTCAAAAACATTAATAAAAAATCTGATGTGGCCAGCACAATACCTTCCGTCAATCCTGTGTACTATGTACAAATTGCATACATAATTTTTCTTGCAAAAGATTCTAAATTATTGGTATTTTATGATTCCCTTTCTCGGCAACGGAATTCCATACTCCTGATAACAAACAAATCACATGAAATAAGAAAATCATGAAATTTTGAATGAAAAATTATGACACTTGTCAGTTATGGACATAATTAATTGCTGTCATTTTGATACGGGTTCCCATATCTGCTTGCCAAAGGCAGCAAAGGCATGTCACTGCACGCGCCCTATACATATTGTTTTTGCAAAAGATCCTATATATCCAGTAAAGTTATTTCATAAACAAACTATGCAAATTGCACTTGACACTGACATCTTCTTCTTCTTTAGTTTTCCTATTCGTTAGGGGGTCGCTATTTTTTATTTTCTTCTTCCACTAATTTTTGTTTTGCGTGTCGTCCTCATTCAGTTCCTTTTCTCTCAAGTGTTCTGCAATACAGTCTTTTCATCTTATATTTGGTCTTCCTATGTTTCTTCCTCCTTCTATTAATTTATTCATCTCTCCTCATGACATGTTCAAACCAATGTAATCGTCTCTATTATATCTAAAAACTTGTAACACTAGAATTACTTTCCTTATTTTTTCATTCAATTACTTGCTTTTTATTGATACTGACATCTGTCAATTTGAATTACCTGAATATATTAGCAGTTTCAATGGTTATGTTAGCATAGCTGGCTGAATTATGAAATTTATACGAATTTTTTTATCTTTATTATTCTTTAACTCTATATCTGTTGAATATGAAATGTAAAATGTAATCAAATCGTATAGAGAATAATATATTCTTTAAGTTATAATAACATTTAACTGAGTTTTTCAAGAAAAACTGTTAAAATCTTCAAATGAGGGTACTTCCGGTTGACCAATTATAACCAAAATCTAAACATGTCTGCATATGGTTGTAAGGAAGAGAAATACGCAAGAATTGTAATTTTTGGAATTCTAGTATTGGAGATATCGTGCACGAAAAAGCGGTCACATACACACACACATACACACACACGCACATCGAACACACACACACACACACACATACAGACATCATCGTAAAAATAGTAAAATCGTATTGTAAAGACCCTAAAACGTGCTTATTCAATGAAAACTCACCACCGAATTTTTTGACCAAAGACAATACCTTCCTTACTTATAGGTGGCGGAAGGTAAAAATAATACACTGTTGAAAAGACAAAAAGTGGCGGTTTATAATTTAGTAAAATAATTATAGGTAGCTATTTAAAAAATAAAAGTTAATAGTTGTATTTTGTAAACCTGACTATAAAAAATATTTATATCTGCCATCATAGTATATTTAAAATAATGAAACTTTTATATGAGCCATTTTCTTTTATTACTTATAATAAAACAGTTAAAGGGGGGAGGGGGCGTATTCCCAGAATCACCCTGTATATAGTTTTTTGCTACTTTTATCGAAAAAGAAATATCCCCTAGACCAAAATTATTCATATACAGATTTAATATTTTAGGTTCTAAATTATTCAAAATTTCTTGTTACATTTCCTTATATTTTTGCCAGTTTAAATAATGTAAGGATCGATTTATATTTCCAAAATTTATTCCAACCTTCAGTCGTATATTCCCGTCCAACTTCATAATTTAACATGTGTGATGTAATTCTCTTACTCCATTTATACGTCGCTACCAATCTGAAAAGTTTCTGGTTTTTACCTTCCGTCACCTCTAGGTAAGGATGATATTTTCTTTGGTCAAAAAATTCGGTGGTGAGTTTTCATTGAATAAGCACGTTTTAGGGTCTTTACAATACGATTTTACTATTTTTACGATGATGTCTGTATATGTGCGTGTATGTGTGTGTGTGGACGTGTGTGCGTGTGTGTGTGTGTGTGTGTGTGTGTGTGTGTGTATGTGACCGCGGTTTCGGCCACGACATCTTCAATACTAGAGCTCCAAAAATTAAAATTCTTGCGTATTCCTCTGCCTTACAACCATATGTAGACTTGATTAGATTTTGGTTATAATTGGTCAACCGGAAGTGTCTTCATTTGAATAATTTAACAGTTTTTCTTGAAAAACTCAGTTAAATTTTATTATAACTTAAAGAATATAGGATTCTCTATACGATTTGGTTGCATATTATATTTCATATTCAACAGATATAGTGTTAAAGAATTATTATAAAGATAATAAATTCAAAAAATCTGACAGCTATGCTAACTTAACCATGGAAACTGATAATATATTCTGGTAATTGAAATTGACAAATGTCAGTAGTCAGTATCAATAAAAAGTAAATGAATGAAAGAATAAGGGAAGTAACTCTAGTGTTAGAAGTTTCTAGAACGATATAAGAGAGAAGAAACTGAATGAGAACGACACGTAAAACAAAAATGAATGGAAGAAGAAAATAAAAAATAGCGACCCCCTAACGAATGGGAAAAACTAAAGAAGAACAGTGTTAAGTGTAATTTGAATAGTTTGTTTATGAAATAATTTTACTGGAAATATAGGATCTTTTGCAAGAAAATTTATGTATAAGGCGCGTGCAGTGATATGAGTTTGCTGACTTTGGCAAGCAGATATGGGGACCCGTGTCAAAATGACAGCTATTAATTATGTCCATAACTGACAAATGTCATAATGTTTCTTTCAAAATTTCATGATTTCTTATTTCATGTGGTTTATTTGTTATCAGGAATGTGGAATTCCGTTGCCGAGAAAAGGAATCATAAAATACCAAAAAATGAAATTTTGAATGGATAATTATGACATTTGTCAGTTATGGACAAAATTCATAGCTGTCATTCTGGTACGGACTGCTCGTGTCCTATACATAAATTTTCTTGCAAAAGATCCTATATTTAAAAATCAGCCACATATGCTAATCATGGAAACAGCTACTATATTAAGAAAATTCTAAATGAAAAGAAAATGAATGTGGTAGAGATGAGGATGTTGAGATAAATGTTGTGGAAGACACGGAAAGATACGGTAAGGAATGAATGAATAAGGGAAATAACTCTAGCAGATACAAGGGAGACGATTACACTGGTTTGAATATGTCATAAGGAGAGATGTAGAATATATTGAAAGAAGAATGAATAGCTTATAGTAGAAGATAGAAGAAACAGAAGAAAACCAAAGATAAGATGGAAGGACTGTATTGCGGAAGACTTGAGAGGAAAGGACCTGAATGAGGACAACACGCAAAATAAATGAGTGGAATAAAAATATAAAAATAGCGACCCCTAACGAATGGGAAAAGCTAAAAAAAAGACGATATCAGTGTCAAGAGCCATTTGCATAGTTTGTTTATGAACTTATTTTATTGGAAATGTGGAATCTTTTGCAAGAAAACTTATGTATGGAATTTGTCCATAATACAGGATTGACGGAAGGTATTGTGCTCGCCACAACAGATTTTTTCTAGTTATTCTCGGCCATCGTTATACTTATGAAAATTTACATTTATTTTTGTTTTAAAACGTAATATTACATAAAAATTTTATCAAAATTTTATAATTTTATTATACTGTAAATGTTCAAATTTAAGTTAATATCGAAATTCGCATATTATGTTTTTGAAATAATACTGCCAAATCTCAAATTAATATAAGTATTACAGTGAAAATCATAAAAAAATGTAAACAATTTTTAATACATTGTAGAGTGCTGAGGGTGGTTTTAAATAAACCGAAAGCTCGAATTCATTAAAAAGAGCGTCAAAATTATTCCTGCCACTAAATTCCATTAAAGTATTTAATCCCGCTTTAAAATTGTTTTCTATATATACAGGTGAGTCTGGGAAGCCCCCCCCCCTTAACTTTTTATTATAACTAAAAAAAATGGCTCATATAAAAGTTTTATTATTTTAAAAACACTATTTTATGACAGATGTAGATATTTTTAATAAAGTCAGGTTTGCAATTTACGACTATCAACTTTTATTTTTTAAATAGCAACCTCTAATTTTTTTTCTAAAACATAAACCGTCATTTTATCTCTTTTCCACGATATATTAGTTTTTATTAATGTATTTGAAAAAATTCGAACAAAATAAGATAATTGATATCTCTGGGAAATAATTTTTATTCAAATATTATAGGTGGTAATGGATTTCGAGCACCATGCGGTATACTACAATTACTTATATTAATAGCAGATGCGTGTAATTTTATCATGTGTATATTAAAATTGACAATATAAATTATATATTTATAATTATTTTACAAAATAAGACAGTATATTTCAATTAATAATGTAAAGAATATTGTTACATAGGAAGTAATAATTAAATACATTTAAAAGGAATTGTTATACAGTTATATATTTCAAAAAATATATATATTTTTTATTCAGTATATACAGAAATATAAAATTACTAACATTATAAAGGATTAAATATATGTTGTATTGTGTTTCTTTGTTCGAACAGTAACTTTCTTGGTAACGCTTAGTCGCTCATTTGGAGAATAATTTTGTTGCTTCATCTCAATTAAATTTTATTTGAAAAAGAATAAATTCCTTTTTTCACAAACCTTAATTAAATGTATAGGTATTGGTGCTTTATATTTCAGCGATGTTTGTTAATTCGTTTGATATAAACGTATGGTTTCTCTTTATCTACTACGTAAATGAAATATTGTTTTTTGTCAGGTTTGTATTCAGGTTCAACTGATTTATATTCATTGGATATCTTATCTTTGTTTAATTCTTCCCTGTATGTATTTGCTTCTTTGTAATCTGTATGAAAATCTGGTTTAAATTCTTCTTCATAACCATCATGTAATATTTTATCATATAAGTTATTGTATTTATTCGGCTCCTTTGGTATATTTGGTTTCATAACTTTAACAAGAATTGGTTTAACAGTACTACTATGCTGCATGTCTTCATGATTTTTCTGATGGTAATTGTTGTAGTAATTGAATTTATTTTCATAAGGTACATAAGATTTTAAAACACTCAGAGTAAATAATGGCTTACGATTATCATTTCTAATAATTACACTTCCATTCTCTTCGTCATCGTGATCTGTATCTTGGTTAGATAGAATAACTGGTTTTAAAACTTTTACACGAAGTGCTCTTTGAACTTGATTTTGATTTCTTGTTGGATGCAATACAATTACAGATAAAGGTTGTTTTACATTATCCGGTTTGTTTCTATAATTTACCGTTGTATATTTCAATATATTATGTTTTTCTTCATTGTTTTGTTCAAGATTAGAATTAGAATTGTTAACATTGTATAAAATATTTATGTAATGAGGTATTTGTAAGTTCTGTGGATATGTAGAACCTTCAATTGAAATATCATTACTTCGGTTATCTTCTATTTCTTCTTCATCTATATCTTCAGTTACTTGATACTGATGAGTAGTTTTCGAAGGAACATTGTATCTTGACTCTGCTACTTGTAAAGGATCATCGGTCGTTTTGTTTACTGTCAATAAGTTTTTTCTTTGTATATGGTATGGCAACGGTACGTATTCAATTATTTTTTCAGTTACTTCATAAGGTTTCGATATTGGATTGAAATTTTCTTCCTTCTTAGACTTCAAACTTTTATGTTTTTCTTGATTCGTATCTGTGACTGAACTTTGTTTTGATTTTAAAGTTTTTTCAACCTTTATTTCAGAGCTCTCACATAAATGTATGTTGATTGTATTACATATAATTAGTAAAACTATCTGTAACTAAATATAATAATAATTAAAGGAGAAAGTAAAAATTATTGATTTACGAACACTATGCAAATTTAAATGAAAAAAAAATAGTGTTTGTAAATAATATATTATATAATGTACGTATTAAAAGTGCCTTTATTTTGTTCGAAGTGTTGGATTACTCCGCTGCGCGTCATGCCCATGCTATAGAAGCAATTAAATTGACACTTTTAACACTTGCATCATAAATAGCTATTTTTGTCTTACCACAATCTTTTTCTTCGGCATATTGAAGAGCAACTAGTACGAAAGCGTAAACAAGAATGAGTAAAATTCTATTTACTTTTGTTCTTTATACCTTTCATTAAAGGAAGATATCATAATCCATATTTACATTTGACCTACGATGACTCAATGCCATAATTAAATAAAAACTATTTTTTAATTAACATTATTAATATGCATATGATTTAAATAAGGTCAGTAGTTTTAGTATTGCTAACAGAATTATATTAAAATACTTGTAAAATCTAGAATCTTATATCCGTTAATTATTTTTCATTGCAAAAAACCGTATTTTATCTACGCATTGTAATCATATTTTAATAAAAAAGAATGGATTAACCTTTAGCAGATATTTATTTTATTTTCAAATTCCAACTAATAATTTTTATTACAATAACTCATGGTGAGGAAATATTTAAAATTATAGGTTAATTTAAATATTCTTGTATGTAAGATTAAATAATCTACATATTATGTTTCATTTAACCAAATTTTCAACGAATATAAAAAAATGAAAATATATATCAACGAATGGAAAATCTTTATAGCGCACATGAAGAACATATTATTATTATTATTATTATTATTATTATTATTATTATTCTTTATTTTCACTTTAATAGGTACATTTTTATTATACATACGGCCACTTAGGCAAGTATATATAACGTTTAATTATAGGTATAATATATAATTATTTTTATTATTATTATTATTATTTCCGCTCTTCTGTTTCTCACTACCTCAGGAATCCTGGGTACCATTGACCTGCCTCTCAGCAATTGCTGGAGAGGCTAGGCGCGGACGATATGCCAAGATGGTCAGGGCAGCCACCCAGGTGTTCGGGGTGACTTTGTGTAGTACGCCTACAGACTATAGGTCGTGCCAAGTAGAAATGACCTGCGCGTAAAACGCATTTACACATTCTCCGCCCTTCTTACTTAAAGGGCCAATCGCATGCGGGTTTGTCTCAGTGGCGTCCGTATAATATTATTAAAGATTTAAATTTATTGTGTATAGTAAAGTTGACTAGAAAACATGGTACTAAATAGTAAAAGTAGGTTGTTAGTGTACAAGGTAATCAAATTTATGGAGAATATTAAATGATCTTCATTTATTTTTAGGTATTTTGTACATATTTTAGTTTTTAAGCTTAATTTAAATTTTCTAAATACTATTGTTGCCTAATTATTTCTACGCCACTGACACAACACAGTGTTTACATCCATTGTCAGGTTGAACGCTTGTGTCTTCATCGGTTTTGCATGGCTGCGTATAGCTAGCAGGCCCATGTCAGCAGAACCTAATGAAAACTAGTGCATATTTTTTTGCTATTTATTTGCCAATTAATTACCACAATGCCAATTTAATTGCCACTTTTTTTAAAAAGATACGGGGGGACTGCTAGCTTGACAATCAAGTTAGCAGTCCCCTGGACTGTAATGCGTTACATTATAAAATATTAGTGTGTAGGAATTAATTGCCATTTAATTGCCACTTATTCATTGAAGATTTAAATAAATTCAGGCAAAAAAGTAAAAAAAAATAAAAAAATACTACGATTAACATAAGACTTATAAATTCCATATCCAACTGATTATAGCAGAACCCAACAAAATGTATTCTACCATAAAGTTTAGACGTTACTAAACCAGTATAAACTATATCCCTTTTAATTACCGCAAATATTAACCGATTAAAACAATATTATATGAGAATGAATTAATATAACGTACTTTCATTCTAACATTGAGCTTTCTAAATTAATTGCTCTAGCAGACCCCAACAAAATGCATTCTACCATAAAGTTTAGACGTTACTAAACCAGTGTAAACTATATCCCTTTTAATTACCACATATTAACCGATTAAAACAATATTATATGAGAATGAATCAATATAATTTCCTTTCATTCTAACATTGAGCTTTCTAAATTAATTGCTGTAGCAGACCCCAACAAAATGCATTCTACCATAAAGTTTAGATGTTACTAAACCAGTATAAACTATATCCCTTTTAATTACCACATATTAACCGATTAAAACAATATTATATGAGAATGAATCAATATAATTTCCTTTCATTCTAACATTGAGCTTTCTAAATTAATTGCTCTAGCAAACCCCAACAAAATGCATTCTACCATAAAGTTTAGACGTTACTAAACTAGTATAAACTATATCCCTTTTAATTACCACATATTAACCGATTAAAACAATATTATGTGAGAATGAATCAATATAATGTACTTTCATTCTAATATTGAGCTTTCTAAATTAATTGCTCTAGCAGACCCCAACAAAATGCATTCTACCATAAAATTTAGACGTTACTAAACCAGTATAAACTATATCCCTTTTAATTACCACATATTAACCGATTAAAACAATATTATATGAGAATGAATCAATATAATTTCCTTTCATTCTAACATTGAGCTTTCTAAATTAATTGCTGTAGCAGACCCCAACAAAATGCATTCTACCATAAAGTTTAGATGTTACTAAACCAGTATAAACTATATCCCTTTTAATTACCACATATTAACCGATTAAAACAATATTATATGGGAATGAATCAATATAATTTCCTTTCATTCTAACATTGAGCATTCTAAATTAATTGCTCTAGCAGACCCCAACAAAATGCATTCTACCATAAAGTTTAGACGTTACTAAACCAGTATAAACTATATCCCTTTTAATTACCACATATTAACCGATTAAAACAATATTATATGAGAATGAATCAAAATAATTTCCTTTCATTCTAACATTGAGCATTCTAAATTAATTGCTCAAGCAGACCCCAACAAAATACATTCTACCATAAAGTTTAGACGTCACTAAACCAGTATAAACTATATCCCTTTTAATTACCACATATTAACCGATTAAAACAATATTATGTGAGAATGAATCAATATAATGTACTTTCATTCTAACATTGAGCTTTCTAAATTAATTGCTCTAGCAGACCCCAACAAAATGTATTCTACCATAAAGTTTAGACGTTACTAGACCAGTATAAACTATATCCCTTTTAATTACCACATATTAACCGATTAAAACAATATTATATGAGAATGAATCAATATACCGTACTTTCATTCTAACATTGGGCTTTGTAAATTAATTGCTCTAGCAGGACCCAACAAAATGCAGTCTACCATAAAGCTTAGTTATTAATAAACAAGTATAAACTATATCCCTTTTAATTACCACATACAAACCAATTAAAAAAGTACGGTATATTGATTATTATTATTATTATCATATAATATTGTTTTAATCGGTTAGTTAGTTAAAAGGGATATAAATTATACTGGTTTATTAACGTCTAAACTTTATGGTACAATGCATTTTGTTGAGTTCTGCTAGAGCAATTAATTTACAAAGCTCAATGTTATAATGAAAGTACGGTGTATTGTTTCTTACTCATATAATATGATTTTAAACGGTTAGTATGTGGTAATTAAAAGGGATATGGTTTATACTGGCTTATTAATGTTTAAACTTTATGGTAGAATGCATATTGTTGGGTTCTGCTGGTGCAATTAATTTACAAATGACAGTACGGTATATTGATACATTTTCAAATAATATTATTTTAATCGGTTAGTATGTGGTAATGAAGAAGGATATAGTTTGTACTGGTTTAGTAACGTCTAAACTTTATGGTAAAATGCATTTTGTTGGGGTCTGCTAGAGCAATTAATTTAGAAAGCTCAATGTTAGAATGAAAGGAAATTATATTGATTCTTTCTCATATAATATTGTTTTAATCGGTTAATATGTGGTAATTAAAAGGGATATAGTTTATACTGGTTTAGTAACGTCTAAACTTTATGGTAGAATACATTTTGTTGGGGTCTGCTAGAGCAATTAATTTAGAAAGCTCAATGTTAGAATGAAAGGAAATTATATTGATTCTTTCTCATATAATATTGTTTTAATCGGTTAATATGTGGTAATTAAAAGGGATATAGTTTATACTGGTTTAGTAACGTCTAAACTTTATGGTAGAATGCATTTTGTTGGGGTCTGCTACAGCAATTAATTTAGAATGCTCAATGTTAGAATGAAAGGAAATTATATTGATTCATTCTCATATAATATTGTTTTAATCGGTTAATATGTGGTAATTAAAAGGGATATAGTTTATACTGGTTTAGTAACGTCTGAAATTTATGGTAGAATGCATTTTGTTGGGGTCTGCTAGAGCAATTAATTTAGAAAGCTCAATGTTAGAATGAAAGGAAATTATATTGATTCATTCTCATATAATATTGTTTTAATCGGTTAATATGTGGTAATTAAAAGGGATATAGTTTATACTGGTTTAGTAACGTCTAAACTTTATGGTAGAATGCATTTTGTTGGGGTCTGCTAGAGCAATTAATTTAGAAAGCTCAATGTTAGAATGAAAGGAAATTATATTGATTCATTCTCATATAATATTGTTTTAATCGGTTAATATGTGGTAATTAAAAGGGATATAGTTTATACTGGTTTAGTAACGTCTAAACTTTATGGTAGAATACATTTTGTTGGGGTCTGCTAGAGCAATTAATTTAGAAAGCTCAATGTTAGAATGAAAGGAAATTATATTGATTCTTTCTCATATAATATTGTTTTAATCGGTTAATATGTGGTAATTAAAAGGGATATAGTTTATACTGGTTTAGTAACGTCTAAACTTTATGGTAGAATGCATTTTGTTGGGGTCTGCTACAGCAATTAATTTAGAATGCTCAATGTTAGAATGAAAGGAAATTATATTGATTCATTCTCATATAATATTGTTTTAATCGGTTAATATGTGGTAATTAAAAGGGATATAGTTTATACTGGTTTAGTAACGTCTAAACTTTATGGTAGAATGCATTTTGTAGGGTTCTGCTAGAGCAATTAATTTACAAAGCTCAATGTTAGAATAAAAGTACGTTATATTGATTCATTCTCATATAATATTGTTTTAATCGGTTAATATGTGGTAATTAAAAGGGATATAGTTTATACTGGTTTAGTAACGTCTAAACTTTATGGTAGATGTAGGGTTCTGCTAGACCAATTAATTTACAAAGCTCAATGTTAGAATGAAAGTACGTTATATTGATTCATTCTCATATAATATTGTTTTAATCGGTTAATATGTGGTAATTAAAAGGGATATAGTTTACACTGGTTTAGTAACGTCTAAACTTTATGGTAGAATGCATTTTGTTGGGGTCTGCTAGAGCAATTAATTTAGAAAGCTCAATGTTAGAATGAAAGTACGTTATATTGATTCATTCTCATATAATATTGTTTTAATCGGTTAATATTTGCGGTAATTAAAAGGGATATAGTTTATACTGGTTTAGTAACGTCTAAACTTTATGGTAGAATACATTTTGTTGGGTTCTGCTATAATCAGTTGGATATGGAATTTATAAGTCTTATGTTAATCGTAGTATTTTTTTATTTTTTTTTACTTTTTTGCCTGAATTTATTTAAATCTTCAATGAATAAGTGGCAATTAAATGGCAATTAATTCCTACACACTAATATTTTATAATGTAACGCATTACAGTCCAGGGGACTGCTAACTTGATTGTCAAGCTAGCAGTCCCCCCGTATCTTTTTAAAAAAAGTGGCAATTAAATTGGCATTGTGGTAATTAATTGGCAAATAAATAGCAAAAAAATATGCACTAGTTTTCATTAGGTTCTGCTGACATGGGCCTGCTAGCTATACGCAGCCAAATTTCAGCATTGTGAAATTATTATTATCTATTTACTTTCACTCGACAGTTCTAAGTATTTGTCATTGGTGAGAATACAAATATTATTTACTCATAGGGTAACAAAAGCTCTTACTATAAAAGGATCCCCTCGGTGAAAACATTATTAGAATATGTAGAAAAATAATTATTACGAGTATATGTATATATTATGTTGAATGTAAATAAATATATCATCACGGCATATTACCCATTGCGGGTGTGTCAGTTTTATTTGAAAATAGATGTTGGTAATGTTGAAATATTTGTACTGCGCGGGCGCTTACCCGGCATTACCTCACAGGTACTCATTTCTGATATGGAGAATACACCACTATTATATTATATATTCAATTACAAGTAGAACCAGCTCTGTTGAAGATATAACTAACAAGCTAGGGAATATTATATTTAATTAACTTAATTATTTATTTTGTTTATTAATAAAGTTTGAATCATTAAATATGGCGATCACTACTGTGGCTAATCAAAATAAAGATCACCAGTGGCATAACTCTCATTGTATACACTCTAGCAACATCCATATACCTGGAAATATATTTTACCTCATTCGTACCTAAGGAATCATTGTTCAGAATTATTATTCAGTTACTAAGTTAATAAAAAATCAAAAACATGATTTATTTATTCCATGTCATAGCCCCATAATTTCAAAACATAATGTATTTAATCTAACCTTATAATTTGTAAAATGATTGAAATATTTAACAACTTTCAAAAAAACTGATATATTTCGAAAATATATATTTAGATAATTATTATATTTTATTAATTGTTCTGAAATAATTGACAGGCACTTAGAAATTTATAAATATATTTGTAGATGAATATTAAATTTTTAATTTTTGAAATATTTTTGTTCCTAAATATGAAAACGTTTGAGATAGGTTCAATGTATAGTGCTTATATTGTGACCTTGTGCGTCATTCTAAATCTATTTAAATGGAAATATGTTACAAATAGCAGCTAAAAGCAAATTAACATTGTTTCTTATGGAAAACTTGTATAGATTAAAAAAATATCTTGCATTCGTAAATTTATTTCTATTCCGTTCGTGCTTCGATAATTAAAGAAAGAGTAACTAATTGCTTGCATTAAAGTACTTGTTCAAACCTATTTAAATTTATCGTACTATTGTACTATGTGGTTACCTTCTGTTGAGAGCAGGAGTTTGTCGATCTTAAATCTGCAATTCGAAAGTTGCAACAAAAATTTATATATTTATCTTGGGATTATGAACACGAATTTGTGTATAAAAAAGTGTGTTTTGACAAAGATTTTGAAGAAGAGCAGAATCAACTTTATCAAAAACTAGCAGACCGATATATACAAGGAGAAATAATTTGTGACACCTACTTAAATAATAAAATTAATATTATAGAGTTTCTTATGAAAATAATTTTTTTTGAACTATTGAATGAATTGAATAGCGAAATAAGTAAATTCTTCGAAGAAGATATTCAAAACTTTTCGACTTCTTGAAATCAAATTTAGATAAACATTCAAAACAGAACACAAATATTAGTAATCGGGTAAGTTTTTTTTTTATTTCTGTTTTCCAATTTATTGATTTTTATTTTATTCTTTTCAGGACGACTCTACTTCAAGGCAAAATGACTCAGCAGCAACTAATAATAAACAATAAATCTCGTTTGCTTAATCAACACTTATTTACTATAGATGACAAACATATATTATCTGTGGGTATAAGTCCTGTGAATTTAGAAATTGTTATCAAACTTGTACGTCAAACATCACAAAATAATATTACATTTAATATAGAAGAATGGAATAATTTTGTAAAATACATAAAAAGTATTGTGAATAGTGCTAATAATATACATCACATCGAATTTCATTCTTTTAGATTAGAATATAAAGTTTATATAAAGTGGCTACAAAATGAAATTTCTTTAGATGTATTGTCACTGAATGTAATTTGTGAGATATGCGATTTTGTATCTGTATTAACAGATTATTTAAAAGTCATTAATTTTGAAGAATATTACAGAGATATAAATACCCAAGCATATTTTACACCTGGAGATTCTATAAATAATGTAAAAAAACTGATATCTAAAGAAAATAATATTCAATCAATCATATATAAAGAAATGTTAATATTTTATCCTAATTTAATTAAGAATGATTTAATATCAAATATGTATTATATACCTAGTAATTATAATAAATTTAAACATTTGTTAGAATCCGATAATGTACCGAAATAAATCATAATATATTTATTTATAATCCTGTTTTTGTACTTACCTAGATTATATTATTCCTTTTGCTGAATACGTAGTATCGATAGCAAAAAAAGTGTATCACAGGGTAAATAATATAACTGCCAAATGCAATTTACAAATTTTATTTTAACTGTTCTTAAATACAATATTAATAAGTAGGTAAGTGCAAGTACATTTTATAACATGATTTATAATAAGTAAAATCATATTGAAACATATAGGTAGAAATAAATTTATAATAGAACGTCTTGTTTCCTTGTCAGCCATGCGTGAATTGTAAATACGTTGTTTAGAGCACATGCCGCAAAATCTCTTCTTGTTGAAATTTGTTTATGATGAAAGCACGAATAAATCGAAGTATATTCATTTTTTGTACGTAGTGATGGTGGCTTCTCCTCAAAGTCATCTACATTTTCTGACAGATCAACTATAGTATATATTTTATCATCTTTAAGTAGTTTCTCCATTAGTTTTCTTTTCTCATTTCCCTTTAAATATATTATACATTCACAGGATAATATATTCTTTAATATGTTTGGGGCTGTATAATAAGGTATAAGTCCATCATCCCATGGTAAGCCATGGTAAGAACGTTCTAACCACCGTATTTGTTTCCGAAGTGAAAAACTGACATCGTTCCATGAACATGGAGGTTGAATCAACATGTGAAATAATTTCGTATCATTTCTTGTCAAAATTGCTATTTCTTTCATAATAAATCGATTATTATCGATTTTAAATCCTTGTATATCAATAATAAACTCTTCCATGTTATATAACAACTGGCACGGGAAGCAAATAACAAAACACTTGTAACTACAGCATTTATACGAAAATGAACAAAGTGAAAATAGTTTATTCAATTTTATTATATAATTGCGGGAAAATATTAACTAATTAACTACTTCATTATTAATTAAAATAAAAAAAAATATTTCCACTAAATTTCAAATATTTCAGGTATGTGTATTTAGGTGAAAGTAAGTACAGAAGTAAATTAAAATACCATTATCATATTTATCTATTGTTCACTGAATTATATAAATATTAAATATTTTTTAAGTCATATTCAGTTTGTTAGTTTTATTCCATTTCTACACACCATCATGAAACCAGTACAGCTATCAGAAAATAATACCCAGGCACCATTATTTCCTGTACAGCCGTACAGAGTGGAATCATCAGAAAATTGGGATTCGTGTCATGATTGCACATATAAACCCATCTGGAAAGCCGAACAAACAGGAATAAATACAATCCCGACGACACCATTATTTCCTGTACAACCGTACAGAGTGGAATCATCAGAAAATTGGGATTCGTGTAATGATTCCACATATAAACCCATGAAGACCGCACGAAACAAATTCGTACTTATTCCGCCACCACATACAAAAAGTAAAAATGCTAAAAAAGCCCATTATCAAGAGGAGAGAAGAAGATGGCTTTTGTTGAAGGAGAAGTGTAATCATAAATAATACTTATATTTTGTACATATGTATTTTTTTTTGTTAAATAAACATATTTAATTACATTTTCTGAGTTGTTGTTAAATTAATAATCAAATATGTACCTTACAATTTCATTACTTTTTTACTCCATATGGGAAACTATTTATACCATCAACTAGCCTACCCCAATAAACATCGTTACGTATATTAAACGTTAAAGTAACGTTTTGCAGGTTGATTATACGTTTCCCGTTGAAAATTTTAACGTTTTATATAAACGTTATTTACACAAACGTTAAAAATATGTTTATTTGAAACATATTAACAACCATATGTGTGTAAATAATGTTTGTTGCACGTTTTATAATTCAATATATGTAACGTTTTATATTTATAGTTTAATAAACGTTTTTTAAAATATTAAAATCTACTTTCTGTAATGCAATAAACGTTAAAACTGAATAAAATTTCAACGTAAAATTAAATGTTTATTTATCCGTTAGAACTACGTTACTTGTTACCCATTGGTTTCAAAATAACGTTTTGTTCACGTTGACTTACTCAATATACAAAACGTTTTATATTTATGGTTTAATAAACGTTTTTTAAAATATTAAAATCTACCTTCTGTAATGCTATAAAAGTTAAAACTTAATAATTTTTCAACGGAAATTTAAATGTTTATTTTTTCGTTAGAACTACGTTACTTGTTACCCATTGGTTTCAAAATAACGTTTTGTTCACGTTGACTTATTCAATATACAAAACGTTTTATATTTATGGTTTAATAAACGTTTTTTAAAATATTAAAATCTACCTTCTGTAATGCTATAAAAGTTAAAACTTAATAATTTTTCAACGGAAATTTAAATGTTTATTTTTTCGTTAGAACTACGTTACTTGTTACCCATTGGTTTCAAAATAACGTTTTGTTCACGTTTGCTTATTCAATATATAAAGCGTTTTATATTTATGGTTTATTAAACGTTTTTTAAAATATTAAAATCTACCTTCTGTAATGCTATAAAAGTTAAAACTTAATAATTTTTCAACGGAAATTTAAATGTTTATTTTTTCGTTAGAACTACGTTACTTGTTACCCATTGGTTTCAAAATAACGTTTTGTTCACGTTTGCTTATTCAATATATAAAGCGTTTTATATTTATGGTTTAATAAAAGTTTTTTACAACATGTAAATCTACTTTCTGTAATGGAATAAACTTTAAAAATTTATAAATTTTCAACGTAAAATTAAATTTTTATTTGTTCGTTAGAACTACGTTACTTGTTATCCACTGGTTTCAAAATAACGTTTTGTTCACGTTTGCTTATTCAATATATATAACGTTTTATATTTATTGTTTAATAAACGTTTTTTTTAATATTAAAATATTCTTTCCGTAATGCAATATACGTTAAAAAATAATAAATTTTCAACGTAAATTAAATGTCCATTTTTTCGTTAGAACTACGTAACTTGATACCCATTGGTTTCATAGTAACGTTTGGTTTACGTTTGCTGATACAATATATAAAATGTTTTATATTTATGGTTTAATAAACGTTTTTTTAAATATTAAAACTATATTTTTGTAATGCAATAAACCTTAAAACTTAATAATTTTTCAACGTAAAATTAATTGTTACTCTTTTCGTTAGAACTACGTTACTTGATACCCACTGGTTTCAAAATAACGTTTTGTTCACATTTGCTTATTCAATATATAAAATGTTTTATATTTATGGTTTAATAAACGTTTTTTAAAAATATTAAAATCTACTTTCTATAATGCAATAAACGTTAAAAATTAATAAATTTTCAACGTAAAATTAATTGTTTATTTTTTCTTTAGAACTACGGTACTTGTTACCCATTGATTTCATAATAACGTTTTGTTCACGTTTGCTAATTCAATATATAAAACGTTCTATATTTATGGATTAATAAACGTTTTTTCTAATATTAAAATCTACTTTTTGTAATAGAATAAACGTTAAAACTTAATAAATTTTCAACGTAAAATTAAATTTTTATTTGTTCATTAGAACTACGTTACTTGTTATCCATTGGTTTCAAAATAACGTTTTGTTCACGTTTGCTTATTCAATATATATAACGTTTTATATTTATTGTTTAATAAACGTTTTTTTTAATATTAAAATATTCTTTCCGTAATGCAATATACGTTAAAAAATAATAAATTTTCAACGTAAATTAAATGTCCATTTTTTCGTTAGAACTACGTAACTTGATACCCATTGGTTTCATAGTAACGTTTGGTTTACGTTTGCTGATACAATATATAAAATGTTTTATATTTATGGTTTAATAAACGTTTTTTTTAAATATTAAAACTATATTTTTGTAATGCAATAAACCTTAAAACTTAATAATTTTTCAACGTAAAATTAATTGTTACTCTTTTCGTTAGAACTACGTTACTTGATACCCACTGGTTTCAAAATAACGTTTTGTTCACGTTTGCTTATTCAATATATAAAATGTTTTATATTTATGGTTTAATAAACGTTTTTTAAAAATATTAAAATCTACTTTCTATAATGCAATAAACGTTAAAAATTAATAAATTTTCAACGTAAAATTAATTGTTTATTTTTTCTTTAGAACTACGATACTTGTTACCCATTGATTTCATAATAACGTTTTGTTCACGTTTGCTTATTCAATATATAAAACGTTCTATATTTATGGATTAATAAACGTTTTTTCTAATATTAAAATCTACTTTTTGTAATAGAATAAACGTTAAAACTTAATAAATTTTCAACGTAAAATTAAATTTTTATTTGTTCGTTAGAACTACGTTACTTGTTATCCATTGGTTTCAAAATAACGTTTTGTTCACGTTTGCTTATTCAATATATATAACGTTTTACATTTATTGTTTAATAAACTTTTTTTTTTAATATTAAAATATTCTTTCCGTAATGCAATATACGTTAAAAATTAATAAATTTTCAACGTAAATTAAATGTCCATTTTTTCGTTAGAACTACGTTACTTGTTACCCATTGGTTTCAAAATAACGTTTTGTTAACGTTTCCTTATTCAATATACAAAACGTTTTATATTTATGGTTTCATAAACGTTTTTTTAAATATTAAAATCTACTTTCTGTAATGCAATAAACATTAAAACTTAATAAAGTTTCAACGTAAAATTAAATGTTTATTTTTTCGTTAGAACTACGTTATTTGTTACCCATTGGTTTCAAAATAAATAATAAAAACTCTGGATTTACTACAAAACAATGAAGATTACAAAAATCTGTGAACAACTTACTCAATTTGGACTTTTATAATATACTTCCATTTAAAAGTAGGATAAAGAAGTTTTTAATAGAAAAATGTTTTTAACCTGCAATATAATTTCACAAAGGTATAGTTATACTACTAAAAGACTCAATTTTTATATTGTTTTACAATAAATTGTTCTATTTTATTACTAGTTTATTGACGTAGGCACTATAAACATTGTAAAAATGTAAATTAGTCAAATAAATATATAAATTCTTTAATATGCATTAAGCATTTTATATTGTAGTTTAAATAAACTTTTTTTTTAAATATAAAAGAAATATACTTTCTGTAATGCAATGAACGTAAAAACGTAATAAATTTGTAACGTAGGATTATATATGTATTTATTTTTACGTTAGAATGACGTTATCTGCTACCCATTTCTTTAAAGAACGTTTTGTTTACGTTTTATTGTTCATTATATAAAGAGTTTTAAATATCGAGATATATGCTCTATAATGTAATACAGGTTTGAAAAGGTAGACTTGTATGTTTATTATTACTTTAGAATTAGCTTATTTCCAACCCATTGGTTTCAAAATAACGGTTTTCTATACGTTTTATAATGCAATATACGAAGCGGTTTATATTATATGTTATAATATTAATAGTAGAAAAAAAGTAAATTTATATATGTATATTTTACATAAAAATTACGTTATGATTCCTATTGATTTCAAGTAACGGTTTTTTTTAAATAAGCTATAACTGCAATTACAGGGTTGAAATTGTATATGTAAATTTAATAGGTTAACAGAAGACACTGATTTCAAAGTTACAATAATTAACTTTTATAGAAATAGCCAAATATCGTTTAGTTTTCATATACTCGTAAATTATATTATAGGTATTTTTAACATAATTTATTCATATTGTTGATTTACAAGATTTATATTAAATTAAAATGTTTTATTATTTATTTTTATAAATTCCATCAGTGTGAAATCATATTAGGTATAGCCAATTTATTAAATTTTGTGGATCATTATTTTATATTTGAATTTGTCATAAAATGCATAAAATAGCGTTTTTAATTTAATTTTGAACTTAATTAAATATTTAGCACTATCATTTTGCTAAATTTGTTAATGTATTGTATTTATATAAAATCAGTTCAAATATTCCCGGGCGTAGTATACTAGTCTTCTGCTGCCATCTACGATAAGCTTTGCCCAAACGCTCTCTTTGCGAAACAGAGATGTTTACGTGTTGTATACATAAACATCTCTGTTGCGAATATATGAGCTGTTTTTTCGCAACACTGGTTTAAAGCTAGTTCATAGTGGTTCAAAACTTTAATTTATTCGATTGAATACGGTGCAAACAATGACGTCACTCACAAACCGTATTCAAAGTGTTTCTAACCAGTTGCTGTAGGAAGTTCAAAACGTAATTCAAAGAAGGAGATTGGAGGGAGGGCTGTCATAACGTAAGTCAGTATTTTATAAACATTTATTTTAAGTAAAAACAATTTAAATGTGCATGATGATGCAAAATAATTTTTAAAAATCATATTTCATATATTTGTCAATCTATTTTTAGTGAAAATTATTTAGAACATATCTGTTATTCGTGGCAAAATAAAAAATATTAACTAATTTTATTCAATTTTCATTATTTTATGTTGTTTTCATATAATGTATAAAATTTAACAAAACTTATTTTTGTTGGTTTGTCATTTTGAAATCAGTCACAGCTAGGCGGCGATGCCAGTCGTACGGTAACTGGTGATGTTTCATTGGCTATTAGTAGTTAATTATAAATTGATATTTCATTCCTTGGTGATAGTAGTATTTATTTATCTATGTATTCACGATATAATAATTTGATATGAACTCCTAGAACATCACATTTTATTTGGTGTAATAAGAACTTAAGTATACCAGTTTGGCAACACTGTACAGTCTGTAAACAAAACGATGTTACTTAGAGAAAGGGACTTCACATTGATTTGCATACGACGTAGTAGCCGATGTGTTTGTCGCAGATGGTTTGTCTAATTGTGTTCAAAACAGTGCTGTTATTCTTTGAGTATCTATTAGATTTTTAAGAATCTTCAACGTTTTTATAAAAGTATGTATAAATTGTTTGTACTTGTACCTACATCTTCGGTAAAAGATGTGTGAGATAAATTACTTTTTAAAAATTGACACTCAGTTCGTTATAATTTTCCAGTTTGTGTTATGATGTCGATTCGATATTTAATGGTCTATTCAGAGAAACACAGTCATACAGGTTGTTACACATCTAAAGATTGTTATCATAAAGACATTTGTAATAATTTTCATTAATTCAATTTAAGATCTGTGTCGGTATTTACTTGTTGTCTTAATCATCTTTATAAAATTGTACTTGTAAATGTACCAGTTATTTATTTATTTGGCAAATCTTTATTAGGACGCAGAAATATTGAATAAAATTGTTAAACAATTGTCTTACAAATTAATTTTGTAGGTTACTCGACGTAGTTGGCGAATTGTTGGCATTGGTTTATCAACATTGAGATTGTGCTATTAAAATATATAGTATTTATAAGGTATGTATATATTTTGTTGTACTTATTTTGTAAGACATTAGATTAAAAAATATCTCAGTTCAGATTTGAGTGATGGCCTATATAACTGTTTTATTTAAAGAAATTGAAAAAGGATGCATTGGATAAAGCCCGATTAATGCAAAATATTCCTACAAGCTTTCAGTTAAACCATGTATATTTGTACACTTATTTTTGTAGCTGATTATGACGAGGCAGAAAAAAATCTGGATCAATATATAAAGCAATCTTGTCAAGATGGCGAAGATAGTGCCAACACCATGATTTTATGACCTATTATTTTTTTGGAAAAAACAAATACATAGTTAAAATGTTCTACTAATGAAACAACTTTGCTTTAATTTTAACATTAATATGAAAGTAAATTCTGCACTTTTAAAATATAAAGTAAATATATTCTAATACATATTTTTATATTTTAGCAGCAAATGTTTTACGGAGCCCGCTTAGTTAAACTGAACTACTAAAAAAACTATGGTATACCACAACAACAAAATGAGGTGTCTTCGTCGACACAAAATCAGAAGGAGGCTAGGTTGGCTCTACAGCAAGAAAATTAAGCAGAAATTACTACAAAAGAATGAACAAACTTGAAGTGCCACTTTTTTGGGCAAGTTAGTAACAAATTCTCTCGCTACCGTGAATGAACTATAGTTATCCAAACTCGTAACTAATAATTTACAGATCATCGAGCATGAAACTGCGTGCATGATTAATGTTAATAAATATTGTTCTTCTTACCCAATATAACTATTTTTAACGTAGTTTTTTCAAAAGAATTTTTATCACGTCCTTTCCAGTTATATAATGCTGCTAGTTCATTACTTATAATATATTTCAGGATTCTTCTTGTTAGGGTTTCCAGTGTAACACCTCGAATTACTGACAATCTATTTGTCTAAAATAGAAAAAATTAAGGCCCGGTTTTTTCACCTCCTGATATAGTGCCAGTTAACATATCTGGCAGATAAAAGAAAAATATCGCATCAAATAATTGACGTGTGTATAATTTTCTCAATTTACACTGTAATATCGATGCGCAATTTTTATTTTATCTGGCAGTTAAGTTAACTGACACTTTATCCAGAGGTGAAAAAACCGGCCCTTAGTAAAATTAACAAAATAAAAAACAATCGACCATGTAAGTTCTAACATCGATGTCGTCTAATAATGTATTCAGTTTTACCATTTCATCCGGGGTTTTCAAAGGCATTTCTGGTAAATTTTTTGGTCTTTGTAAATCTGTGGAATGTGTATTTACGCGATGAGCTCTTAAAATTTCGTTGAGCATCATTGATTGCTACTCTTGTTGAGCAGACACTTCATTTAGTTGTAATAGAATTTGCTTAAAATAATCTTAGTTACCTAGAATTAAATAAAAAATCATGAAAAAATCTTGGATCATCCAAACTCGGCATTATAACTTTAGATTGTTTTAGTTTTTACTTTAAATACTATATATTTTTGGTTATTAGCGTATTTACTCTCATTTAGCAGTCCATTACTCTTTGCCATTTATTCAATATTTCAATGTCACCTTCATTTTCATTGGGCAAAATCACTACTAACAATTCTGGGATTAATGCATTTTCATCCTCACACTCAGACACAGACAACCACACCTTCGTGCTCCAAATCCTTTGGTATGAACGGTGAACGAATGAGTTGAATAAAAGTAACTTTAGTAATTCACGGTCGCGTTCGCGAATCTTATTTGTTTCGGCAACAAACCAAACCAAGGTCCTTTGACTCAATTTTTTTATTGTTGAATATTATTTTTCTCTGGTTACTACAGATTTTTTTACCTTTATTATTCCTTTTTTTATCCTGTAGTGAACCCTACCCTTGGTGAGGTTTGAGTAGTTTTCTGCTTGCTAGCGATAGCGCGTTTTATTTACAATTCATTTAACTTCCGGTTGCGCTTTGCGTTTCTTACTATAAAGTTTCTAAATCGTCTCTATTTTCATATCATTGTCATAAAATCATCTTAGCTACGATTTGTAACTGTAGGCAGTCCACAGTCCACGACTGCATAATTCTGTAAAATCATTCACCTCATTTAAGTAAGTTTGAGTTTGTACGATATATTGTATTTCTTTTGGGATTTGACGAGCAATAGTAAGTTACCCGTCTGATTTTTTTTTGTAAAGGCATTCTTTCGGGTTAAAACCTTTTTTTTGTGGTCAGTTTGGACATTTACGTTTTTTTTTCTTTTTGTTTTCTGGGCATACGCCAGTTTGCCTTTACAAAGAAAAATTGTGTTTAATTAAAAAGCCAGTATTCTGCCGTTGTGCATTTTGTCTCTCAGCCTTTATTTCGCCCTGGTTTGGAATAGCTGAGTTCGTCTGGTGGTTGAGTGAGACGCCTCCGCTGGACCCTGGCAGACGGGACCGTAAGCTAATCGCAACCCCAGGTGTGGATCCAAAGAAGTCTTCGCTGGTCAAGAGCCGCTAAGGGCAGAGTTGGCCCTCAACCTAGGGCTTTCTTACAAACTCTTCGCTCAGCCAGTTTTATAGCGAGCTCCCGAGGCCCTTCCTCCTCTGGCAAGCAGCCCAACGTCTGCCACCGCCGTCACCACCAATCGCTCACCCCCAGGCGGACTTGGGCTACTCCGAGCCCAACTGAAGCGTCCCCTCTAGCTTTAGCTGAGTATTTTTTTTTTAATTTTTTACTTTATTGTCTGTGCAAAATTTTATTCCTGTATTTTTCTTAATTTTTTTTGTATTCAGTGCCGCCAAATAAATTTTTTGTTAAACTTTATTACTCTTCACTAATCATTTGAGTATCACCGGTGGCCTAGCGCCCACCGTCCATTCTGCCACAACCATTAGCGCCAGTGGCGCCCTTAATTTCACACCTGCTCCCTTACTCACGACCCTTGCTTACAACTTTTCAGCACCGGGCACGATCATATGTGTGGAGTGATTGGCTAGCTACTAAAGGTAGGTGTCGATTATTTCACAATGTGTTATGCAAATACACCGCCAACGCTTAACTTTTGAGTCACAAAAGAAGCATTAATTCGCTTATGTTGCACGGCGTAATATTCCCGGGCAAAAACGCCTGTTACCATAAATGAATTTGTTGCTGTAGGTTTACACTAAATATTCTCAATTCGTATTGAGCACACATTTTGGATCATATAGGGGGTTTACCGAAATCCCTGTCCGGAATCAACGCAAAATACTTGACCGATACTTATCCGTAAAAGATAATAACGTTTATATTTAGGTGAAGATATAATTGATCGTTGATTTATTACATTACGTAAACGTATAGTATATTATATAATTAAATGTAGAAGTAGATTAAAAAATATACGTTTATTTTATGTTGAATTTACTATTAAAAAGGTTGTAAATAATAACGTTTGTACTTAGTTCAAGACAACATATAATTCAACGTAGAGGTTTTACATTATATAAACGTATACTATATTATAGAATCAAACGTAGAAATATAGTAAAAACATACGTTTATTTTATGTTGAATTTAATATTAAAAAGGTAGTAAATAATAACGTTTGTATTTAGTTGAAGACAACATATAATACAACGTAGAGGTTTTACATAATATAAACGTATACTATGTTATAGATTCAAACGTAGAAGTATAGTGAAAAACAGACGTTTATTTTACGTTGAATTTAATATTAAAAAGGTGGTAAATAATAACGTTTGTATTTAGTTGAGGAAAGCATATAATTGAACGTTGAGGTTTTACATTATATAAACGTATACCGTATAGTCAAATGTAGAAGTCAAGTAAAAGATATACGTTTATTAAACATTTTTTTCTTCGTTACTTTTTACGTTAGAAAGTAAAGTTGAAAACATGTTGAAACATACATAATAAAAACGTTAAAAATTTGGTTACAAATAACGTAGAAACCTGGAGCATTTTTGCGTAGATAAATCGTATATTTATGTCTAGTATTTTACGTTCGGTTATGAAAACTTTTCAACGTTATTCTAACGTACGAATGTTTATTGGGACGTATCATAAACTTAACATTAATTTTTTTTTTCATTGAGTACAAATTTTAAATAAAAAATACTAACAATAAATCTACTTATTCCTTTTCAATAAATAATTTTCATGTACATTTTGGACTTCGGAGTGTAAAGTTATGTACTAATGACTAATGTGGAAAGCCTAAATCTACAGGTATTCTTTTCCTTCCGCATTTCATTCAAAGCAGTCTCAAGAAAGAACTATGGATTATTTAGTATAAATGTTTTTATAATTATTGTAAGTAATTTTTCACTTTTGCAATCGTTTCGAAATAATAATAAATATATTTACCGTTTTTCTTTCTATCATATAGAATTAATTATATATTGCCATATATTGCCTGATTGTATTGGCAAAGTAATAATAATTAAAAATATATTCCCGAATAAAGTTTTATATGAAATTTGTTTAATTTTGCAGCAATACTTGACGTTATAAGACTATGACATCGAATAAATGCAAGTTTTCATATTTAGGAAAATAAATATTTCAGAAATTAAAAATTTAATGTTCATCTACATATATATTTATAAATTTCTAAGTGACTGTCAATTATTTCAGAACAATTAATAAAATATAATAATTATCTAAATATATATATATATATATATATATATATATATATATATATATATATATATATATATATATATATATATATATATATATATATATATATATTCGAAATACTTCAGTTTTTTGAAATTTGTTTAATATTTCAATCATATTAGTAATTATAAGGTTAGAATAAATACATTATGGGGCTATGACATGGAATAAATAAATCATGTTTTTGATTTTGTATTAACTTAGTAAAACTGAATAACAATTCTGAACAACGATTCCTTAGGTACGAATGAGGTAAAATGTACTTCCAGGTATATGGATGTTGCAAGTTATAAGGTTGTGACACAAGGTAGATTTTTAAAGCTATTTCGTTTTACATTCACAGCCATAATTATCTGAAATTTTATCAATATTATAAATATATATAAAATTTATATTATTTTCAAATATCTATGATTTTATATATATATATACAGAATGAGTTTCAAGCAATTTTCTATTTACCTATTATTCGTAAGAAACATAAAGGCGTTGTACACCCCCAAAACATCTCCAATTCTTAAAAATTTACTTTCTATTATTTCTCGGAAATACGAATATATATATATATATATATATATATATATATATATTTATATATATATATATATATATATATATATATATATATATATATATAATGGATAATGTAACTTTCCCTTAATACCAATTTTTTTAAAAGAAATATTTATTTGTAGTCAACATGTCACAGTGTTAATAACATTTTATTAAAATGAATTTTCCCAAACATTTTTATCTCGGTCCCGGGAATGAATTAAACCGTGGTAAACCGGTTGATAGAGATGATGAGATAGCGGAACAACATGACCTGGATTATTCCAATTCAAGAAGTTTTAACGATATAATTTTGGCCGATCGAAAAGCAATAAATATGTTTCATGATGATTGGTGTAAAACTAGAAATTGGCACAGTTTAGTTGGACGCGTATGTTTGCAAACAAAAACATTTATAGAAAAGAAGTTTGGTAGAAGTATATATCCCTGGAATATGACAAAAGATAAATAAATATTTTTTATAAAGTTTATAAATTAAAAATGTGTAAATTATCGATATCATTAATCATAACACGTATACAAACAATTACATTATTTTCTTCTCGAACCACCTTATGACAGGAGTCAGTTAAATAACTCACATCGGAAAGAATCTCAGTGGTTACTGTATAATTATTGCGGATTATATTGAGATTCTGGATCTAGTGTCTATTCGAAAACACTTGAAAACACACAAGAAGAAGAACTATCAAGCGCTTCGAAAGTTTACGTTAAAGGTACGAGGAAGAAGAAATATTTACAGAAGAAATTAAACTTGTCTGCTGATATAATTGACTTAATGGTTTAACCCAATTTAAATTTCTCATGTTTTTCACATTCTCCACCATTTATTTGTTATTTGCGAAATGTGATTATAATAAAAAATTGTTAGATTTACTCACACCGAAATGTTCTTTGCAATTTTATAAATAAATGTTTTTAAGTTTAAACAAGTATTTATTTATTTCTGTATACAGATTATTTCCTTTTTAAATTACAAGTATATTTCATTTCTTATTGCCTAATTGATTTTACACAAAAAATATAACTCCTCAAAGCTAATACATTAAAATTAATATCCTTATCTAAAATAATTTCTATACATTTTTCTGTACATTCACATTTATTAATTTTACAGTAAGTTTGTATACGAAACAAAACTTTTTTGTAAAATTCATTGAACTCTAGTATTTGTAGTAATTCAAAATTATGTAATATTATATTCAAATCAAAAAGAGTTTTAACTGACTGCATGTCCAAAACAAGAGTGAACTCATTACTATTCTATGTTAGGGACAAAATTCTTTTACCTTTAACATTATTTAGTACAAATCCATGATCCCTGCCTATATTCTGTTATGACATATCTATTCCATTTACAACATGATTACGAATTATATTTTTATAATTATATAATTCAGTCCACTCTGCTTGAGTAAACTGAATGCCAAGAAAACCAGATTTGCCTGCGCTGATTTTAATAACAGGTATGTTGTTCCTTGTAACACTTAATCCTATTGCCAACCACTTTTGTTTTTAAATTATTAAGTGAATAATTTGAAGACAGTAAAAGCCGATCATCTTTGTATAAATTCTTGAAGATTTCATAGTTCTTGACTAGTCCAGCAAAGTCACTGTAGAATACAGTGACTTTGTTGAACTAGTCGAAGGACTTCGCTCTCGGAATAATGCCATCTGAGATATACAATTTATAATATTAACTTTAATCACAAAATTACAAGTATTCTACTTACAGCAATAAATTTTCTTCACTTACAACCAAGTAATTTTAGGTGTATACTTAAGGTTGTGAATTCTTATATGTATCAATGATTCATTAGGTACTAATGACGAAAACGGTAGTTCCAGGTATATGGATGTTTCAAGTTATAATTCTGTGACACAATGCAAATATTTATAGTTATTTCGTTTTACTTTGACAGCCATAAATATCTGAAATTTTATGATTAATATAAATATAAAAAAATATATTATTTTCAAATTTGTAAGATATTATATATTTACAGAATGAGTTTCAAATATTTTTAAAAGAAAGTTAAATTTTCATAAGTGTTAAAGACAAGACAACAAGTTCGTTCAAAAGATTACGTTTTTATTAACTATATTTTGTGTTACTTTTTCACTCGTTGTCATTGAAATGAAATTGTTGACTTTATATACATACATTTTATTAAAGTATTGACAGCATAAGACAGTTATAAAATTCTTATTTAATTTATGTTCAATACTGCTCAATTTATTTATTATCTTATTGGGCAGTGCAGATGATATTTCTTTCTATCATATAGAATTAATTATATATTTTTCCATATATTGCCTCATTGTATTGACACAGTAATAGTAATTAAAAATATATTCCCGAATAAAGTTTTATATGAAATTTGTTTAATTTTGCAGCCATACTTGACGTTATAAAACTATGACATCGAATAAATGCAAGTTTTCATATTTAGGAACAAAAATATTTCAAAAATTAAAAATTTAATATTCATCTACAAATATATTTATAAATTTCTAAGTGCCTGTCAATTATTTCAGAACAATTAATAAAATATAATAATTATCTAAATATATATTTTCGAAATATATCAGTTTTTTTGAAAGTTGTTAAATATTTCAATCATTTTACAAATTATAAGGTTAGATTAAATACATTATGTTTTGAAATTATGGGGCTATGACATGGAATAAATAAATCATGTTTTTGATTTTTTATTAACTTAGTAACTGAATAATAATTCTGAACAATGATTCCTTAGGTACGAATGAGGTAAAATATATTTCCAGGTATATGGATGTTGCTAGAGTGTATACAATGAGAGTTATGCCACTGGTGATTTTTATTTTGATTAGCCACAGTAGTGATCGCCATATTTAATGATTCAAACTTTATTAATAAACAAAATAAATAATTAAGTTAATTAAATATAATATTCCCTAGCTTGTTAGTTATATCTTCAACAGAGCTGGTTCTACTTGTAATTGAATATATAATATAATAGTGGTGTATTCTCCATATCAGAAATGAGTACCTGTGAGGTAATGCCGGGTAAGCGCCCGCGCAGTACAAATATTTCAACATTACCAACATCTATTTTCAAATAAAACTGACACACCCGCAATGGGTAATATGCCGTGATGATATATTTATTTACATTCAACATAATATATACATATACTCGTAATAATTATTTTTCTACATATTCTAATAATGTTTTCACCGAGGGGATCCTTTTATAGTAAGAGCTTTTGTTACCCTATGAGTAAATAATATTTGTATTCTCACCAATGACAAATACTTAGAACTGTCGAGTGAAAGTAAATAGATAATAATAATTTCACAATGCTGAAATTTATTTAGAGAAGTAAATAAAATGAGGTAAACAAATAATAGAAAATATTCAACTTTTAAATTATATATTTTTTCTCTCTTTCTATAAACAATTTTACACAGGCTGCGTCCTTAATTATTTTGTGATGGTAATATACATATAGTTCTTTAAATAACTTATTATACCTAATTTCTTCAACATATATATTCCTATACAGACTAGTATCTAAATCTATCTTATACCTAATAGAATGTACACACACGTCCTGGATCATTCTTTTATAAATATTACTTATATTAAAATATTTAATGCTATAATCCAGAATGTGTTTTTTTATCATTAGTTCTAAACTTATAATATTATCTATATTTTCATTATTCAAGGGTAAATATTTACTTTGCGTCTTATATTTTAATTGACCGCGAGGTAACACAGTAAATTCCGCGTTATACATAAAATATTTACGCCCTATTACTGCTTTCGTTTTAACAAATTTTAGGAATTTCACAAACTGTTCGAAGTCTTTAATATTTAAATAAATTTTGTTGCCAACATCACCCACTAACCGCACAGCCACATGCATTTCGTGATTCGGGTCAATACCCACGGAGAGGAAGCTTCTTCTGTCTTTTCCAAGGGGAAATACGACGACGTCTAACAACCTATCATTGTTATCAAGTATGCTTCTGTTATGAGGAAAGGCGAAACTTGTCACCTCCGCTGATCCCAATAACAAGTTTAGTTGGTCGTCTTCAAAAAGCATGCCATCATCTTCCCATGCATCTGCTTCCTCTTCGGTGTTGTCCTCAACGAGAGGCTGTCCATAGGGCTCGCTAATTACAGAGCTGACTGAAGAAGTTCGCCGACGTTTAGAGGCTATTGACTTCTCTTCTTCGCGTCCTCTCTTCAGCGAAAGATTCAACAGTTCCGATGCTGCTTCCTGGGCGAAGGAATCGATGTCATCCTCTACGAACATGACTTCATCATCATCAAGAAAGGTTGCGTCGCTATCGTCAACCCTCCTAGATGATGTTGGTGATCCGGCTTCGTTCTCGTCGTCCTCCATGATGGTGATTACTTCATCAGCCTCCTTTATTACAATGTTATCAATTACAGTAATTTTCGGCCTATCCTCCTTGGCTGCTGCTGGTGGAGGCGATACGGATCCGTGTTCGAGCACTACGACGTCGGGGTAAATATGACACTTCTCCTTCAGCTCTGTCGCTGGTGAAGGTTGATTGCTGATGCGGGATGAAACCATGGCGAAATACTTACAAAGTGTGTGTGGTGAGAAACTGTACACTGAATATTTTTTTTCGAAACTTATATTTATATGTCTTTATCTTATGATCATTAGTATTTACTCATTTTCTATGAGTAACACAAAATATCCACATTACTAAGAATACGAGTTCATTTTCTTTTCTTTTCATCTTTTGAAATACTTTGTAGAAAGTTGAAATAAATATTTCATCTATATTCCTAAATAAATTTTTCATATCACAAACTAATATCAACTACCTAATTATCATTACCAAAATATCTACATTACTAAGAATACGAGTTCATTATCAAAAGGATATTTTAAATGTTTGAAATTACAAATATTAAGAAACAATTTTCGACTCATACACCAAATTCTCTATCTAGACCCAGACCTTTGTTACTAAATAATCCGTTATTATCACAAATTACCAGTACTTTTGTCAAATCTATTCAATACAAGATAATGGATTTTTAAACCCCATACAAAATGATTCTTAGTCATTAGTATAATAGATATTTCATTTTATTCAAATTTTTCAAACATCATGTCATTATCATTATCCAAAATATTCACTGTATATTAAAAAGTATTTGTAACTCATTACTCGAAATGATTGTTAATCATTAGTATGATAGATATTACATTTTACTCAAATTTTTCAAACATCATGTCATTATCATTACCCAAAATATTCACTGTATATTAAAAAGTATTTGTAACTCATTACAGATCACTTAAAGATATTCATGTGTAGTTTTAAATTACACCATCGTCTAAACTCAGAAATGAGACAGGTAATAGAAATTTTATAATCCCTATTATACTAACAATATCAATTGTCATTGCCATCCGTCAATTAGCTAAACATAGTTCTATTATTATCATATACAATTACCAGATACTGGGACATCTTAAATACTCATTTGAATATAATTATGACTCGGTAGCAAAAGACTAGTTAATCGCACACAAATTTTACTAAACATCATTACCAAAATATCCACAATACAAACTGAGTATCTGCTAATGACATAGTCATTAGTTCATTTCAACTTGATTTTTGAATACAACAGCAAATTTACCCAAGGTCATGTCACATCAAGATATTCACCAAATCAATAAAAATTACATTTCGAAATTGCAATTTAATTAGAGAAAATCAATTAAATTGACATTTTTGAAATTACAATTTAATAGGTCATTATCTTAATTACATATAATTACAGCTATCTTAATTACACATCAGTCATTATCTTAATTATCATTACGTCATTATCTTAATTACCGTCTGCATTCCACCGCGGGAGTAGGAGGTAATTATACTACTGCT